>VMDR010028318.1:0-13191 GCA_007922815.1 Macrotus californicus
TCTGTGAGCCCTGCCGCCGCCCCATCTGCTGTGACCCCTGTTGCCTGCAGGAGGGCTGCTGCCGCCCCATCGCCTGCTGCCCCACGTCCTGCACGGCCGTGGTCTGCCGCCCCTGCTGCTGGGCCTCCACCTGCTGCCAGCCCATCTGTGTGCAGGCGCCCTGCTGCCGGCCGCCCTGCTGCCAGCCCGCCCCCTGCCGTAGCACCTGCAGGACCTACCCCTGCTCCTGCTGCTGAGCAGTGCCTCAGCTGCCTAGAGCAAGCAATCAACCTTCTGAAATAGTGATACTCCCACTTCTCTGCCCAACAAACCTTCCCTGAGCCATCAAGGCCTCTCAAGTCTGCAGAGAGTTGCATGGAAATCCAGACTCATCTATTAAGACTTGGGCTGTTCACAAGTCTTTGTGAGAGTAGCAACTTCTTTCTTTCTCTCTTATGTCTTAGGTCTCTGTGATATGTTTGTTTTCTAATAAACTCCTCATCTTTGGCCTAGCAAACGCAGCTTTGGTTTTACTTGTTCATTCTATTCTTTTCTCATTAAATTTTAACTTAACAAAAATGTGCTGACCACCATCTGCAAGTTGCACACTGTATTGTATATAAAAGAAATTAAAATTGACTTCAAAATGTTCCCCTCTTCAACAAACTTCCAGGAAGGTGAATCAAATCGACAATAACCCAACTAAAAATTAGAATATGGAAAAATAAAAGTACAATACACTGAATGGTGTCAACAGAGAAGTCACTACTGATCAGAGAGCACAGGAAAGGTGGAAGGGAGTAAGTAGCACATGATAAGGGTTAAGATTTTGGGGTGCAGATCTAAGGGAAGGTGGCATTCTCAGCAATGAAAACAGCATACACAAAGGTGGAGACTGGCTGTTCAGGGGCCAGTTGGCTGGGAGCACTGGGTGTACGTAGAATGATAGGGGGAGGTAAATTTGGAAAATGTGTGTGCTTTGAATATTAAGCAAAGGAGTGCACCCTGAAAGCAACGAGCACTCAGGAGCTGTTGAAAGCCTTGAGGCAGGGGGACGGCAGACAGGAGTTAGACTTTGCGGGGATTCCTGTGGTTGCTGCTTATAAAAACAGAAGGCCAAGGCTAGCTATATGAGGACTATACAGAAACTACCTGAAAGCCGTATTGAGATGATGGGCACAAAATAAAGAAGACACAAAGAGCACAGGAGACCTAAAAACCCCGAAGGCATATCAACTAGTACAAATGTGAGAAACAAGAAACAATTAGGAAGCAAACGTGACTTAATGGAGTTCGGGAGGAAACTCTTCTGGTCAGTAGACACTGGAAAGAATTTTAACATATTTATGCTTATTTACTATGTGTTTAAAGTCACTACGCCACAGTATATTCTACCTTCCACTAATATGCATATTCATTTTTTCTTTTCTTTTCTTTTTTTTTTTTTTTTTTTTTTTTTTTGGTGGGTTCCAGGACCAATGATCATGAGCTGCCCAGGTACCAAAACATTACGCTGCCGAAGTCTCTTGATGTCAATTCTGCACGTAGAGCAATATCTACGTGTATCACTCACGAAGGGAACCCTTTTTGAGCTATTATATTTTTGAAAGAGGATTCAAAGAATTTTACTAATGCAAACTGATCCTGGAAAGCAGCACGGTATGAAATAAAAAGAACTGACCTAGGAGTGAAGGATAAGAGTTTTATACCCAGCTCTTCTGGCTACGTACTGGCTGTGTGAACGGAGCAAGTCACTAACCTGTCCAAAATGCAGGAACTCCTAGAGTCAACAGTATTCTAACACCAACTGATGCTTAGAAGAAATGAAAGTAATTCCTAGCATAACACCAATGTTCCAATTTAGAACGCTGAAGTTGAACAAATCTATATTTGACTATTTTCCTTGTTTAACCCTCCCTATCAATACTATACTCATTCATGCACTAGAGCAGGATATGAGACAGACAGATTAGATCTTGCTTTCTGCATAACCCTTTAGTGCCTCATGCATAATAGGATTTAATAAATGTGCTATTTATTTAAAAAGTGATGTCAGTTTCTGTATAGCTATAAAGTTAAGTGGTTGGACAAGATGATTTACTAAGGTTTTGATCTCCAATATGTGGTGACTCCAGGTAAACATTTTTGAGCTTCACACCTGTGGTGTTGGTTACCACATGACATGGACATCATTATTGACACCGGCATGAATCACGTTTTAATTCCATCCCTGTTCTAACCAACATCTCTACCTCATAAAAGCTATGTGCTTCTATTCACGGTCAGAAGGAAGGAATAAGCCTACCACAAGTAGCAATAATATGTTTCTTTGGCCACCACTTTGTTTTTCATTCCCCCCCACGTAACCACAAATGTCAAATGGAAAATCGGTCTTTCTTTTATCAACCACCAGAAATTGTTTCAATTTTTGTTTTGCTAAAATTTATTTGAATCTCTTTGCACTCACACTTATTGAATGATATTTGATCACCCATCTGCCTTACAAGCACTGTGACCCAGAAAAAGATGCTTTCAAATTCCTGCTTTTTCTTTGATCGGCTCCCCTTGATAAGTTAAACTGTTGTGCTCTTCGGTCTGATATCCTTGCATAAAACACAGGGTGTAGTTACACAAAATGATATAAACTGAAATCAACTCCACCACGGAGAAATAAACACTGTCCCGATAATCTGTATAGCAGTGATTTTCATGTTTCATGGAAATATAAATTACACTTAAAATTTTCTATGTTTTTTCCTAGTTACTGGATATGAATTTTAGCCCATATTTTAAATTTGCAATAACAAAATATCCACAGTAAGTTGGAATGGAACAGTTTTGTTCCATGTGTCCTCTTGAGTGACAAATATGCGCTCAAGGCTAAATGTGTGAACTTCAGGAGAGAACATAGAAAATGGAGAGATCCAGTTTCTGGAAATATCTATCAATTTTTATGAATGTGGAGTTTATCACAATTTTTATCTGGGTGATTATAGAGATCATAATCTTATTAATGTAAAAAATATCAAGATAGCCTTACATGAAGGACATGGTTAATAATAACAGTTAAATGGGTAGTAATTTTTTCTGAAGATTCGAGTTTTGGCGAATATGATGTCACACTTACATCATCTCATGAGTGAGAGGCACTTTGTCAGGTGAAAATTACAGCATTATTTGGAAACAAAATATCAACAACTCTACCCAGGACTACCGAACACATTTGGTGAATACTAGCTGAGCAACAAGGAAAAACCAATTTGGGCATACATTTAAAAGAACTCAGTATTTGAACAATCAGAGGGCCCTGGGAAAGCTTCTTCAAAGAGTAACAAAATAAAAATTCTGAATGTCACAAACACAGAAACTGGCCGAAGCCTATAAAAGATCCCAGTGGGACCAGCATCCCTAAGGCAGAAACTCCCCTGAGCAATCCCACTCTCAACCCAGCCCTGACACCGTGGCCTGCTGCACCACTGGCTTCTGTGGATTCCCCAGCAGTTCCTGTGGGACCTGTGCCTCCAGCTGCTGCCAGACCAGCTGCGGTGGGACAGGGTGTGGGACAGGGTGCGGGACTGGCTGTGGCACTGGCTGTGGCCAAGAGGGTGGCTGTGGAGCTATGAGCTGCCGTACCAGATGGTGCCGCCCTGACTGCCGCGTGGAGGGCACCTGCCTGCCCCCCTGCAGTGTGACCAGCTGCACCATGCCCAGGCCTCCTGCTGCTGCCCATCCTACTGTGGACAGTCCTGCTGCCGCCCAGCCTGCTGCTACTACTGCTGTGAGCCCACCTGCTGCCTGCCCACCTGTCGAAAACCTGATAGGAATCCTGAGAAAATGGCACATCCAAACTCACCAATGTAGAGTCCCAACAAACTTCTGAGCCCCCGTACCCATAATCCAGCTTGCGACCTCTTGTCACATGGCTACATAATTTTGCTAAGATGTAAATTAATTTATAATAGAAGATCCAAATATTTTATAGACCTGGATATCAACAGAAGCCTAACCATGTGGTAAGAGTGCATAATATATTGCTATAAATATCACCTGAAACATTTCAACGGCTCACTGGGTTTGGGCTTTAATGAAAATTGTCATTCTTCGATGATGAAGTCATTGTCGGAGAGTTCTTTGGAACTTGTTACTGATTCCGGGGCACTGGGGTTTTTCAAATCTCCATAAATGTGGCAGAGCACTATGGTTTTTCATTATTGTGGCTTTAATAATGACCTTTAAAAGGTGTTTTTCCATTGTTTATTCATTAAATGGTCCAGTATTCTGCAGCCAAAATATACAATGAAAGGAATACATCAGTATTTATAAACTATTTTTGAGGTCCTCGACTCTGCAATTGATGGGCAAGACATTGCAGAAGGTCAGATTTACAAAAAGGAATTCTGGGCCATTTAGCTTCTTGAGAGTGTTACCAAATCCATTTATTCACTCATGTATAATTCTGTACACAGTTCTTTCAATCAGCAAGGGTGTAAAAAGGGTAACACATGATTGGAAGGACAGTATACACAAGATTCTACAACAACACATAATATGGAAAGGCATCCTGAGTTCTAGACCCTGCCCTTTAACAAACAATCCATGAATTCTTGAGCAATCCCTTCACCTGCCTAGGCATCTAGTTCTAACCTCAAAAATGAGAAAATGGAGTTTTTCTACTTATAATGTCCCTTCCAGACACAGGGTACTAAGTCACTTCCTAAACAAGTGACACACTGATAATTAGTCACCTCAGATGCCCAAAGAAGAAAAAATAGCCAATGGTCAAATATTGTTGAATGTTACCACTATTTTATATACAAAACACATTAGAACATTAAAAAGCCCTGACTGGCATGGCTCAGCTGGTTGAGCAGCGTCCTGCAAAGCAAAAGGTTGCTAGTTCGATTCCTGGTCAGGGCACATGCCTGGGTTGTGTGGTCCGGTCCCTGATCGGGGCCCACGCGAGAGGCAACTGGTTGTTCTTTCTCTCACACATCGATGTTTCTTTCTCTTTCTTCCTCCCTTCCCCTATTTCTAAAAATAAATAAATGCAATCTTTAAAAAAAAGAACATTAAAGGAAGTGAGATGTCCTGTAAAATTGAATCTCTATAATCATCACCCCCAAACCGATTTAACTGGGGTATCCTCTACTTACCACCAGCCAAGACCCATAACACCAGCGTTCCTCCAAACACACATCACAAAATGACGGAAGGGCACGTCCAGTGATGCTTTTACAAGACCTATATGACTCTCGTGAACTGTGAAGAAGAAAATAAATGTCCACTACACAGATGGATTTCAATGACTATGATGTTGGCATGCACTATCCCCACTTTTATTCAATCTCCAGAGAGAGTTCCAGAATGAAGCAAGGGTGAAATAAAAGGCATATAATGGAGCTTCCATTATAATGAATAAAATCTGTGTGATCTTAAAATCCAAGTGGTGAGCCACCAGCTGGGGGCCGAGGGAATGAGAAGTGATTACTTAAAGGCTGTTAGGTGTCCCTCTGGGTGATGACAAGGGTTGAAACTGGGGAGAAATGTGGTGGTGGCACATGGTGAAAGCGACAGGTGCCACTCAACGGCACACTTTACAATGCTAATTTATGTTACGCGAATTTCACCTCAATTTGTTTAAAAGTCAGAGGGATGGGGTCTCCACCAGCACAACGTCATGAGAATCAGAAAAAGGCACCAGCTTTGGCTAAACACAGCCCGAGGAACATAGTGCTTGTTGAGCCGACAGCCCTTTGTGTGAAGAATAAGGCTGTCCTTCCTCTGAGTGGACAGAGCCCCCCTCAGAGCACACCCTACACACTCTTTGACACCTCTAAAACGTGGTCGGCACTCTGTTCCCTCCCCTGCCGCTCTCATCTCCTATCAGGCTGGGATGACTTCTAAAGGATGCACCTTCTGCTTAGAAGGGCTTCAGCTCAGAAGCACTGGGAAGAGCTAAGGGGGCATTCAGGAGAGAAGAGAACAATCTTGTTTCCTGGTTTAGCATCAAAAGTTGGGGGTATTCACGTGGTGGGTGTATCAACCATGTCTTATCTCTCAGGAATTTAAGTAAGGCAGATGCAGCTGATATAGAGAACTGATTAAATGGAGTTTAAGAAATGAGAAGATCACCCAAAACTTATAACTAGAAAAATGGACCCCTGGCATGTTAAAGAAAAATAATTCCCTACATTAGTATTTATAAATAGAAGGCAGAAGTTCGAGAAAAAAGGAGAAACACATCCTCTCTTCTTATGGCACTGAAATGGCCTGGGCACCATAACGTAAATGAAGTAATTAAAACCAGAAAGAATGGGCACAGTATTTTTAAAAAGCATTAGATGTAAAGGTACCAGTAATTTTTTCCCCAAAGAAGATCACCAATAGGAATATCCAGCAGTTAAAAAGCATAGAGAATCTACACAGGGGAAGATCACAAATGATTGAACTTCTCACTCTGTATGAGAGCCAATTAGAAAGAAATGGATTTAAGTGGTAGGACAATAAGAAATTCTTGATCTTCTTTCTTTATTTAGGGGCGGTAGAGGAATGTTCAGATTAGTCTTCATTCTGTGGCAGAGGGGTAGAATTCTCAAAGTGTAAGTATCATGCGTTATATGATGGTTTATTTTTTGGGTGCCACATTGACTGAGCTGAGGGATAAGCAGAGAGCAGCTAAAACATTATTTCTGGCTGTGCCTGTGAGGCTGTCCTCCTTGCAGAAGAGATTAGCATCTGACCTGTAGACTGAATAAAAAAGATGGACCGCCCTCACTGTCGCAGCCAGGCATCCGTTAATCCACTGGGGGCCTGGATAAAACAAAAACGGCAAAAGAACGGAGCATTTATTCTCCTGCTCAAGCTGAGACAACCACCTTCTCAGGCCCTCAGCCAGATCAGTGTCTGATGGGACTTCTCAGTCTTTGTAATTACATGAGCCAATCCCTCCTGATAAGCAAATATATTTATTTATACTTATATTAAAATGCATACGAGGATGGACAAAGGTAGGTTTACGGCTATTCGTATGGAAAAACACATGCAGGTTATGATTCTCACCATGGCTTTCTTCACCCCAAAGAAGCTCACTCACAACTATAAACCTGCTTCCGCCCACCCCTGCACTCATACATGCTGCTGCTGCTGTTGTTTGTCCTGTGGATTCTGGCTCTCTGGAGAGCCCTGACTGAAACGTCTCATTCTTATTTCTCCAAGGGCAACTAACGGCCAGACACATGAAAACTGAGTTAAATTTTCCACTGAGGAAAATGCTGGAAGCCATGCCGTGGTAGAAAAGCACAGGAATGGGAACATGATGTACAATGCTACCCTCTCCAGTGTCCTCATCAACCTGCATTTCAACTCCTCAACCATCTGAACTTCGTGCGAGGAAACATAAATCGCCTCGGTATCAAAGATTCTGTTGAATTCAGAGATGAACTAGATAGCGCCTGAGATTATTGTAACGACAAATCCACATATTTCCAACCTCCGAGGTGGAAAAATCAGCTAATCAATCAGTGACACAGGTGTGCAAAAGGAGAAGAAGAAAAAATGTCACAAAGAACCATACCTTTGAAATCACATTTGATGTGGGATTTGAAAATGTCTTAACTCGAACTTGGAACGAGTCATGATCCGAACTCAAAGCTTTCATTCTGGAGCAGCAGCATTGACCCCTGCTGCTCCGGTTCGAGCCCCGGAGTGACAAGTGGCATTTTGACTTCCGTTTCCCTCGAACACTGTCCATGCTCCACGGAGGCCAGGCCCCCTTACCTTGCACCTAAACAAAACCTTCGCCTTCACCCCATCAGTGGCCTCATTCAAACTATATACATTTTCCAGCTCGTTGGGTTAGTCTCTAACACCTACAGTAAACGGCACACTGCCCATCTAACCCGAGACAGCTTGCCACGTACTCTAGTTTTAACATACTAAGACTGATTTTTATGCAGTTAAGAACGTTTATTCTCATCATAAGAAAAAATGTAACTACGTGGGGTGATAGATCTTAATTAGCTTACTGTGGTGATCATTTCACAAATATAGACATACATGCACACACACATACACATACACATACACATACATATGTCAAATCATTACGTTGTACACCTGAAACTAATAAATGTTACATGTCAGTGGTACCTCGATTTTAAGAAAAGAACATTTAAATCTATAGAATATCTTAAAATCAAAGATTGGAAGAAGTCACATGTCGAGTAAGATGAACTCTTTTAGCAATTATGTTTTTCTTGAAGAATATTTATTATATATTTAAAAAATCAAGTCTCCAGAGAAATCTCTAATAAACAGCGACAGTACTCACCTCACACTGTCTTCCTTCCCTTCCCTCTCCAGCAGTCTGTAAGAGGAAGGGCAAGTTTCCACTTCTGGCGTTCACCCTTTGATTTTCTCCAGAGCACCTGCCCATGTGGAAAGGAGGGGACGGACTATAATGGTTTAAAGAGTTGAGTCTGAAGTCGGATGGCAAGGGTTCCAATTCCAGACTCACCATTTGTTAAAGTGAGCTTGGGTGAAAGCTTTAAATCTGTCTGGGGCTCAGTTTCCTCATGTGGAAGATAGAAGAGCAAGTTACCTACCCCCTAGGATTGTTGTGGAAATTAAACGAGTTGACACAAGCAAAGTACTCACTACTGTCTGGACACAAAAGAAGTGCTTCGGACAGAATGTTTTCACTAACAATGCATCCACATTTCCCAGCTCCCAACCAAAGCATCCCTTTCCGGCCAGCTGAATCACGGTGCTTCTCTGGCAAAATGGAGATAAGAAAGGGAGGGAAGAGGCAGCTGTCAACACTGGAGGCCACATTGGTGAGAATCAGACTGTCATGTGAGACCCCAGAGCTTAGGGTCAACATTGAGTAATACTGACACTCCTTAAAGATGAGGCATCAATTATTCTTTGGGCAATGAGCAAATTGTAACAAATACGGGAAATTAGGGGTTACAGAGTCATAGAACGCTAATGACTACTTGGCCGTGGTAAAGAATCCTAATTGAACATCAAATAAAATCAACTTTTAAAGGCTTTCAGAAGGTTGAACAAATAACTCAGAAACAGGGCAATTATTATTCAGAAACAAGTTGTTCAAACACAAACAAGGAAGAGACTGTGGGAACTACGTAGATAATAGCTGGCCAAGGCTTATAAAAGGCCAAATGTGGAAGTTATCGCCAAAACTAAAAAATTTCTCCAAGCAACTCAACTCTCAACCCAACCCCTGACACCATGGCCTGCTGCAACACCAGCTTCTGTGGATTTCCCAGCTGTTCCGGTGGGACCTGTGGACCCAGCTGCTGCCAGACCAGCTGCTGCCAGCCCAGCTGCTGCCAGCCAACCTGCTGCCAGACCAGCTGCTGCCAGCCCAGCTGCTGTGGGACAGGGTGCGGGACTGGCTGTGGCACTGGCTGTGGCCAAGAGGGTGGCTGTGGAGCTGTGAGCTGCCGCACCAGATGGTGCCGCCCTGACTGCCGCGTGGAGGGCACCTGCCTGCCCCCCTGCTGTGTGACCAGCTGCACCCCCCCGACCTGCTGCCAGCTGCACCATGCCCAGGCCTCCTGCTGCCGCCCATCCTACTGTGGACAGTCCTGCTGCCGCCCAGCCTGCTGCTGCTACTGCTGTGAGCCCACCTGCTGCCAGCCCACCTGTTGTGAGCCCACCTGTTGTGAGCCCACCTGCTAAAAAGCCAAGTTGCTGATTTTCAACCTGCAGTTTCAACTTCCAACTTAATCCATGAACTAATTACATGTTCAACCACCCCTGGACCACTAACAAGTTCTTGAACTTTTATTTGCCTTTTTTGTGGAGTCTCATACCAAATATGAGAATCATGGACCTCTCTGCCTCACAAAGCTTGACGTCCCCACGGAGGCTGCCAAATACAAATTTGATTCAAGAAAAGGAAAAACCAGTTTGTGCTGGGACTGACCTTCGGCAACTATTTGATCCCATGCTCCAGGACTCAGTGCCACCGAGGATGCGGAAGAACCATCTGAGCTTCTCAGATACACTCACCTCCTGTACTCCGCCATCCTGCAAATTGTACTTCCCATGAGAGGAGAACACTATACCAAGACCTAATAAATTATATCTGTTTGGTGCAGCAAACACATCTATTTTTCTTCATTGAGTGTGCTCATGTGTCTATTTCATAGAAAGTCATACAAAAGATTTTAATCTGGTCTTGCTATACTACACTGCTTTTCTTATACAATGTTAGGAAATTTGATTGGATCCAATAGGAGTTATTCCTCATAAAAAAGACCCAGCAAATGTAGTTCTAGGGTCTTAGAAATGGGACCTATATCCTGACCTCACACGATGCTTTCACAACCAGGTAGCTACAGAAGTCAGGACCTCTGAACCCAGCACCAGAATGGATTGTTTTTTCATGGTCGTTAGAGGAATGCTCTTTCAGGCAATCTTCAAACAATGGTAATGTGTGCTAATATATCACACTTTTCCATTTAAATGTGGTCTTGTTACCGTAGGTAACTAGCTAATTATTGATAAAAAGGGGAGCAGAAGAAATTGGACATTGAGCTTAATAAAGAGGGGAGCATGAGCCTGTTTGCTTCACACTCTATGGAATCACAGCATTTCTCCACCAAGGGGATTAACACTCTCCCCTTTCTGCCCCCAGTACAAGACTGTTGTGGGGACACAGGGAAAGGTGTTTCACTATAGAGGCCTGTCAGTGCAACTGGGAGGTGGACCTATCAAAGGCCCATGAAAACTTGGGAAGTTTCATTGGTTATTTGGAAAAAGCATCTGGTCCATCCCAAACCTAAATTAATATAATCCCAGGGGCACAAAGAAACTCTCGCTTTCTCCCCCCGCCTCCTACCACCTGGTTCTGCACTCGCCACACGCGCTTGTGCATTCTCTCTCGCAAGGGAGCTCACAACCATGTAGGTCTAGCAGCTACCGGGGCCCACTGTAGACTGTGTGGGCTCCAAAAAAAAAGCCTTAATATGGCACAGGATCGCCCTGGCTGGTGTAGCTCAGTGGATTGAGTGCAGGCTGCAAACCAAAGGGTCACTGGTTTGATTCCCAGTCAGGGCACATGCCTGGGTTGCAGGCCAGGTTCCCAGTGGGGGGCCATGTGAGAGGCAACCACACATTGATGTTTCTCTCCCTCTCTCTAAAACTAAATAAATAAAATCTTAAAAAAAAATATGGCACAGGATCTCTGGACATTGACTCTATTTCTGGCCCTGATTTTCCATGGCAGGATGAACAGCAATGGGATGTTGGAGGCCAGGGACAGCCTTCCACATGAACAAACCACTGTGCCACGGCACAGTCTCCTGTGCTTGAGTCCTTGGAACGCTTTCCCCACCATCCTGTGCAAGAGCCTGATTTCCATCAACAATAGTCTTGCAGAGTAAAATAAGAGAACCATAAGCTGGGGAAGCCTATCTGAGGAAATATGCTTTTCTCAGACATCTCTCATAGCAATATTTTTGCTGATATGTCTCCTAGGGCAAGGGAAACAAATAAAAAATAAACAAATGCAACTACATCAAATTGAAAAGCTTCTGCACAGCAAAAGAAACCATCGCGAAAATGAAAAGGTCACCACTGCATGAGAGAGCATATTTGCCAATTATACATCTGATTTGGGGTTAATTTCCCAAGTATACAAATAATTTATACAATTCAACACCAGAAAGACAAACAATCCAATTTAAAAAAATGGGCAAAGGACCTGAATGGACACTTTTCCAAAGAGGACATACAGATGGCCCACTGACATATTAAAAAAATGCTCAATATCACTAATCATCAGAGAGGTGCAAATTAAAACCACAATGAGATATCACCTCACACCTGCCAGAACGGCCATCATAAACAAATCAACAAACAAACAACAAGTGGTGGCAGGATGTAGAGAAAAGCAAGTGCTTGTACACTCTTGGTGGAACACCAATTTGGAAGAATATATGCACCCCTATATTCACTGCCACGTTATTACAATAGCCAAGATCTGGAAACAGCCCAAGTGCCCATCAGTAGATGAGTGGATAAATAAAACTGGTACATGTACACAATGGAATACGACGTGGCCATATAAAAGAAGGAAATCTTACCTTTTGCAACAGCATGGATGGACCTGGAGCTTATTGTGCTAAGTGGAATAAGTCAGCCAGAGAAAGACAAATACTATTATGATTTCACTTATATGTGGAATAATGAACAAAATAAACTGACAGACAAAATAGAAACAGAAGCATAGATACATGGAACAGACTGGCAGCTGTCAGAGGGGAGGGTGGAGTGGGGAGTGGATGAAAAAAGGAGAAGGGATCACCCAAAGAACATATATGCACAACCCATAGACACAGACAACAGTGTGGTGATGGCCAGAGGGAAGGGGGGCAGGGGCTGGGTGAAGGTGGGCAAAGGGGGAGGCAAGGGGGAAATGGGGACATCTGTCATAGTGTCAACAATAAAAACAAAGTTAAAAAATAAAAATTAAGAAAGAATATTACTTTAGTTAAAATTACAATGCTTTATTCATTCAAGGTTTAATAAAAATCAAGTCATTAGAAAGCGTGAATAAAGGATAACATGTAAGCAAAGAATCAGTTTCCCTGACAGAGCACCAAGAGACTTTATCCAATCCAGAAAACACCCCTTGAATAACAGAACAGAAATGAAGACACGTTTATCCTCTTGCCCCTGTGATTCTAACTACTGACCACTTTCAGGTATCACTACCTAACAGCTCCTGCTGAGAAAAACAAAAACAAAAAACAGACAAGTGACTTTGGTAAAATTTGGCTGTTTATCATTACCATACACTACTGATCATTCATTCCCTCTTTAATTCAACAAGCACATACTGAGCATCTACATTCAAGATGGTGCAGAAGGTACTATGTAGGAAACTATGGTGAACCAGACGTGGGCAGATCATACTCTTAGGGAATGAATGATCTGGTAGAGCAATTACACAATTTTATCCCTGGAGGTGTCTAAGAGATCATCTCATTTCACAGATGAATAAACCAGTGTTCAGAGGGATTAAGTGACCTTTCTGAGGTTCAGTCACTTAATGGTAGAACCAGTTTGAGAAGCTTATTTAGTGCAATTAACTTGATTTAATTTTTAATTTAGGAGCTCAGTCCCCTACATCATGTGACCACCTCTAGTCACTTAACTCTGGACCTGTTTATCATAGAA
>VMDR010028319.1:0-13208 GCA_007922815.1 Macrotus californicus
TTGACACTGAAGACATCTCTAGTCAAGTCGCAAATCACTTTCAGAATACATTTATTTACTTTTTAATTATTCAAAAATCACTTGCCCTGAGAAAACTTGAGACAATACTAAAAAGTCATCTTTAGAGAGGTTATAATTGAAACATGTAAATAGAAAGTAAGCAAGCAAATAACGTGGATAAATCTAGAAAATGTAAGGACTGCCAAGACAGTAAACAAGAGACAGATTAGAAGCTTCAGACAGATTGGAGAACAAAAGTAAGCACAATACGTTGGAAACTCAGAGGAAAGAATTTCATGAGAGAGAAGATAACCATTGTCAAACACTATAGAGAGAACAAGGAGAACTAACAGGATTCTTAGTTAAATCTGGCAGAAGGTCACACTGAAAGCATTTTTAAAAAAATAACAAGTAAGTTGCATAAATGCCAAAATTAGGCTAATTTCCAAGAACTTTAAAAAAGAATGAATGGATAGTGGAAGAGTAAATCAAAGGAGGACAAGTAAGGGAAAGAATATTTTTGGTATACAGGAAAGCCGCCCACTTCGGAGGCAGAGAAAAATTTGGAGATGTATTTATTGGCTCTAAGACATTAAGGAATCAAGTGTTTACAATTGCTGAAAGGAAGTACAACCATTGAACTCTACGAAGCTGCCCCAACATCCCAAAGTAATAAATCTTGCAACAATCTAGATAGAAAAAGGAGCAAACATATGTTTGTCACCCTCTGTTCAGTGTGGGTCTCTCTGCATGGTACTTTGCATAACAGCTCCCAATCCACAAAACAAAAACATCAGTATCATTTATCTAGATTTACTATCTCTGACAAGGCTATGCAGACTGTTAGGTCCCTTCTGTTTCCTTCCAAATCTCCCCTTTCTGAAAAAGTGAGTGTATCCTCCTGACAACCATAGAACTTCCTCTTCAAATTAGAACCACAAGGAAACTACAAGTTATTTCTCCTCTAAGCTGGATCTTTAAGGTTCTTAAAATATTCAAAGTTTTTGAAAAGGGCTTTAGAGAATCTGCAATTGTAACCCACTCCCATGCCAGAATTAATACTGATATATTAAACTTCTTATTTTTACTTTTTATTTAATTTTTATTTTTTTGTTCCATTACCATTTAGTCCCCAAATACCCTCCTCCCCAAGCATCACCACCCTGTTGTCCACGTCCATGAGTCTTTTTTCCTTTTTGCACAATCCCCCCACACCCTAACCAGCCCCCCACTAGTTGTCATCTGCTCTCCATCTATGAGTCTGTCTCTGTTTTGCTTGTTAGTTCAGTTTGTTCATTAGATTTCAATATGAGTGAAATCATATGATATTTGTCTTACTCTGGCTTATTTCACTTAGCATAATGTTCTCCAGCTCTATCCATACTGTTACAAAGGGTAAAATTTTTTTCTTTTTTATAGCCAGCAGAATTCCACTGTGTCAATGTCCCATAGTTGTTTTATCCACTCATCTATTGATGGAGACTGGGGTTGCTTCCATATCTTGGTGATTATAAATAATGCTGCAATGAACATAGGGATGCTTAGGCAGTAAAATCTCAAACATTGCTCATACCAATATTTTACCTGATATATCTCCCCAGGGAAACAAAAGAAAAAATAAACAAATGGGACAATATCAAACTAAAAAGTTTTGCATAGCAAAGGAGACTATCAACAAAATGAAAAAATAATCCATTTTGATTGTTGTGTCCTCACTTTCATTTGTTTCAAGGTATCTTTTGATTTCTTCCTTGATCTCTTTGTTCACCCATTCATTGATTAATAACATGTTATTTAGTTTTCATTTCTTTGCATATTTTTCAGTGTTCTTCTTGTGATTGATTCTAGTTTCACAGAATTGTGGTCAGAGAATATGTTTGATACGATTTCAACTTTCTTAAATTTATCGAGACTTGTTTTGTGTCCTAACATGTGGTCTATCTATCCTAGAAAATTTTCCATGTGCACTTGAAATGTATATTCTGCTGCTTTTGTGATGAGATGCTCTGAAGATATCGATCAAACTCATTTGCTCTAGTGTGTCATTTTAGGCCACTGTCTCCTGGTACATTTTCCAGGTGGGGTGTTAAAATCCCCAATTATGACTGTATTCTGTCGATCTCTC
This sequence comes from Macrotus californicus, assembly GCA_007922815.1. Taxonomy (NCBI): domain Eukaryota; kingdom Metazoa; phylum Chordata; class Mammalia; order Chiroptera; family Phyllostomidae; genus Macrotus; species Macrotus californicus. Next base: position 2,126 of record VMDR010028319.1, read on the forward strand.
CCTTTATGTCCATCAAGATCTGTTTTACATATTTAGATTCTCCTATGTTGGATATGTAAATGTTTACTAGGGTTATATCCTCTTGTTGGATTGTTCCCATTATCACTGTGTAGTGTCCTTCTTTGTCCCTTCCTATAGCCTTGGTTTTAAAGTCTATTTTGTTGGAAAAGTACTGCTACCCCAGTTTTTTTTTTTTTCCATTTGCATGAAATGTCTTTTTCCAATGCTTTGCTTTTCATCTGTGTGTATCTTTTGATCTAAGATGGGTCTCTTGGAGGCAGTATATTATGTCTTGTATTCTCATCCATCAGCTACCCTATGTCTTTTGGTCAGAGCATTTAAGCCATTTACCTTTATGGTGGTTATTGATAGATATGTATGTAGTGTCATTTTATTGTTAGAGTGTTTTTCTCTTTTTCTTGCTCTTTTTCATAAAGCAAGCTCTTCATTAGTTGCAGTACAGGATTGTTGTTAAACTCCATTAGCTTTTTGTTGAGTGGGAAGCTCCTTATTGCTCCTTCAGTTTTAAATGATAGCCTTTCTGGGTAAAGTAGCCTTGGTTGTAGGTCATTGCTTTTCATCACCTTGAATATTTCATGCCATTCCCTCAAGGATGAGTAGTTTCTGTTGAGTAGTCAGATGCCAGTCTGACTGGTGCTCCCTTGTAGGTAACTACCCACTTTTCTCTTGCAGCTTTTAGGATTCTCTCCTTGTCTTTAAGCCTTGTCGTTTGTTTCTTGATGTAGGCCTCCTTCGGCCCAATTTGTTTCAGACTCTCTGAGTATCCTGGACTTGTGTGACTTTTTCCCACACCAGATTAGGAAAGTCTGGGGTCATTATTTCTTCAAATAGGTCCTTGATCCCTTGCTCACTCTATTTTCCTTCTGGTATTCCCATGATGCAGGCGTTGTTACATTTTATGTTGTCCAAAATGTTTCATAAGCTCTCCTCATTTTTTTAAATTCTTTTTTCCTTTGGCTGCTTTGCCTGGGTGTTCTTTTCTACCTTGTCTTCCAAAACACTGATTTGATGCTCTCTTTCATCTAACCTACTGTTTACTCCTTCAAAATTAGAAAGGAAGAAGTAAAAACTGTCTTTATTTGCAGACGACATGATACTGTACATAGAGAACCTGAAAGATTCCACCAAGAAACTACTAGAACTGATAAATGAATTCAACAAAGAAGCAGGCAACAAAAATAATACCCAGAAATTAGTTGTATTTTTGTATGCCAATAATGAACTAACAGAAAGGGAAATTAAGAAAACAATCCCATTCATAATTGCCTCAAAATAATAAAATACCTAAGATAAACCTAACCAAGGATGTAAAATACCTATACAAGGAAAATTATAAGACATCGAAGAAGATACAAATAAGTAGAAGCACATACAATGTTCATGGATAGGAAGAATTAACATTATTAAAATGTCCATACTACCCAAAGGAATCCATAGATTCAATGCAATTCCAATCAAGATTCCAATGACATATTTCACCGAATTAGACCAAATGATTCAAAAATTTATATGGAACTTCAAGAGGCCACACAAAGCAACACCAATCCTGAGAAAGAAGAACAAAGTTGGAGGAATCACACTACCTAACATCAAACTACACTACAAGGTTATAGTAATCAAAATAGCCTAGTATCCCTATAAATATCAACACACAGATCAATGGAACAGAATAGAGAGCCCAGAAATAAACCCACACCTTCATAGTCAATTAATATTCAACAGAGGAAGCAAGTATATACAATGAGCTAAAGATACTTTATTCAATAAATGGTGTTGGAAAAATTGGACATATACATGCTGAAAAATGAAACTAGACCACCTTGTTATAGCACACAACAATAAATTCAAAACTGATCAAAGACTTAAATGTTAGACCCGGAACCATAAAAATACTATGAGAAAGCATAGGCAGCAAAATCTCAGACAATGCTCATAGCAATTTTTTATTAGATATATCTCCCAAGGCAAGGAAAAATAAATAAATAAATAAATAAATAAATAAATAAATAAATAGTACTACATCAAACTGAAAAGTTTTTACAGAGCAAAGAAAATCATCAACAAAATAAAAATATAACCCACAGAATGGGAGAACATATTCACCAATACATCCTATAAGGGGTTAATATCCAAAATTTATAAAGTACTTACAAAACTCAAAACCAAAAAAAAACCCAACTCAATTAAAAAATGAGCAAAGGACCTGAATAGTCACTTCTCGAAAGAGGGCATTCAGATGGCCAATAGACATATGAAAAGATGCTCAACATCACTAATCAGGAGAGAGATGCAATTTAAAACCACAATGAGATACCATCTCACATCTGTCAGAATGGCCATCATCAATAAATCAACAAACAACATGTACTGGCGAGAATGTGGAGAAAGGGGAACCCTTTTTGCACTGTTTGGTGTGAAGGAAGACTTTGTAGCCACTGTGGAAAGCAGTATGGAGATATCTCAAAAATTAAAAATGGATCTGCCTTTTGACCCAGCTCTCCCACTTCTGAGAATATAGCTGAAGGAACCTAAAGCCTTATATTCTTATAGTTGTGGTTCTCACATTGTATTTCCTGGACTAGAGACATGAGTACCATCTAAGAACTTGTTAAAAATGTACATTCTCTTGTCCCTCCCCAGATCAACTAAATCAGAAACCATGAGTGGAATTTACCAATCTATGTTTTAAGTCCTAAAGGTGATTCTTATGTGAGATAAAGTTATTTATGTCAATCTGGATAAACCTAGAGGATATTATGCCAAGTGAAATCAGAGAGTGAGGTAGGACAAATACTGTATGATTCCACTTACATCAGGTATCTGTGACCGTCAAACTCAGAGAAGCAGAGAGCAGAATGGTAGTTGTGAAGGCTGAGGGCAATGGGAAGTTGTTGCTCAACAGGTATAAAGTTTCAGTTACACAAACTAAGTAAGCCTTAGAAATCTGCAGTACAACACAGCACATAAAAAATACTGTGCACTTCAAAATATAGCAAAGAAGATAAATGTCAAGTTACGTGTTCTTTCCATTAAAAAAAAACAACACAGAATAAACACAAGAAAATATTTGGAGGTGAATAATATGGTCAGTACCTTGACTGTGACAATGACATCGATGATGTTTGCATATGTTCACATGTCAAAATGTAAACACTGAATGTGTGCAATTTTTCTATATCAGTAATTCCTAAAATAACTTTTCTAATTTGGAAAGCCACTGTATTAAATAAATTATTTTCAAAATCTTCCAACAAAGCAAACTCCAGGCCAAAATGTTTCATTGGTGAGCTCTACCAAACATTTAAGAAAGAAATATATACAGACTTTATACCAATTCTTTAGGTAATAGAAAAGTGGGAAACCTTCCAAATTTGCTTAGTGTAGCCATCCTAACTGTGCCACTAAAATCTAACAAAGTCGTAAAAAGCAAAAATGCACCCAACAATATTCCTTAAAAGTATGGGTATAATTGCAAAAATCATTTTCAATAATTAGCAAATCAAATTTAAAAACATATGTGGTCATTTCTTATTGCTGTTGTAATAAACTATAAAAAACTCAGTACCTTATAACAATACAAAATGGTTTTAACTTTTTTATTTTTTTGATTACAGTTTCTATTCAATATTATCAGTATTATTTTATATTAGCTTCAGGTACACAGCAGAGTGGTTAGATAATCACACACTTTACAAAGTGTCCTCCGCAATATCTCCAGCACCCACCTGTCACCACATGTCCTGTTACAGTATTATCGACTATACTGCCTATGCTATACTGTACATCCCCATGACTATTCTGCAACTACCCACTTGTACTTCCTAATCCATTCACCTTTTCCACCCATTCCCCCAAAACCTCCTTCCCTGTGGCAACCATCAGTTTATTCTCTACTTCTAAAACCCAAATTTATTGTCTTACAATTCCGGAGAACAGAAGTCTGAAATGGATTTTCAGCCGGGCCGCATTGCTTTTAGAGGCTCTAGGGTAGAATCCATTTCCTGGCCTTTTCCCGCTACTAGAGGCTGCCTGTACTCTTTGAATGAATTATGGCCCCACATTACTCAGAGGTCTGCATCTTTGATCACATCCCTTTCTCTGACTCTATTCCTTTTATCTCTCTCTTATAAGGATCCTTGTGATTACACTGGACCCACTAAAATAATTCCAAAATAATTTCCCCATCTCAAATTCCTGAACTTACATCTATAAAGCCTCTTTTGCCATGTGGAATAACATAGTCACAGATTTCAGGAATTCAGATGTGGACATCTTTGGGATATTATTCTAGCCAGACAATAGGTAAAAAGATTACAAGTCACAAGCAAGTGGGATTTATCTCAGGATTAAAAATAATGGTTCAACATATAAGAATAATGTAACTTACCTTATCAGCATAATGAAGGAAAATATATATATATGGCCAACTCATAGTATAACCAAATAGAATTTGATAAAAGTCCACATAGCTACATGATTAAAATAATTCCCCCAAGGAGCTGAGGTGCAAGGTGTGGCCTCCTGACTGCTGAGGGCCGCTCTTGGGGCAGCAGAGAGCTGCTAACGGAAGCCCCACAGCAACAGCCCCTCTTCTTGCCTCCCCTAGCGTCACCATGAGACCCACGGGCTGCCAGGAGCCAGAGCCCATGAGGACTCAGCATCACCACCGCTTTTGCTGCAGGCGGCATTGCACTTGGCCAGCAGCATTCCTGCAAGTGTGTGCGTGGCAGCAACCTGAACTTGGAGCTGCTGCTGGAGCCCCAGGAGAAAGAGGTGTGGAGCCTGAAGCCTGAGCCTGTCCGAGAAGCCTGCAGGTGCAGGCCACAGGCGGCAGCTTGCCACAAGGCTTTGCCTGGTCAAGTGTATACCATGATACTATTGTCTTTTTTTTTTTAATTCTTTGCGTGGGGCCTACTGACAACTCCAGTGTTAACTAATGAGTGAGAGTCAGATACCCTCTGGGCTGATGCAAGCAAGGGAACTGATTTTCACCCGATATAGCCATCTCAAAAATCAGAAAGACCAGCGTTGGAAACATGCAGAAAAGTGCTCTCAGGCACCTTCTGTCCACCTTTCAACTTCTTCAGTCTTCTCCCAGCACAACTGTGAGTGGAAGTAGCTAGATATTGATAAAGAAAGGAAGCAAAGGGAATCAGACATAAAGCCCCAGAGGATGATGACCTGATCCAGGAAGCAGGCAAGAAGGATTTTACCAGTCATTAGCCAGGATCACCGAGGGGAAGGTAAAACAGCAGGGGAAATGCCTCTGCTGGGCCCATGCCCCACCGAAGCCGAGAGGTTGCAGGGGAGGTCCCTTATCTTTGAAGCAGGCACAATGGGAGCAAAATGGTGACCACAAGCAGGAGGAGCCTAGCCTGGAAAAGAGCCCAACTGGATAAGGGACACAGGCCCTGGAGAATTTGGAAAATGGATTGCTTAGGGGAACAATCCAGTGCCAGCCAGGAAGGATTGGGGAATTGGTTATTTTGAATGAGGCATGGTCCTTCCCCATCGCCAGGTAATACAATCCAAGCTTAATGAAACTCTCACTCTGTCTCTCTCTCTCTCCAGGTAACATGCAGTTGCCCAATTCCTTTGTGCATTCTCTCTCCAGAGCAGCGTGTGGCCCTAGCAGCTGTGCAGTGTCCAAGCACAAGCCTGGGCACAGCAGTGCCGTGACTGCCAGAGCACACCTGGGAACAGAGCTTAAGCTAGCCAGATGGGAACAAAGACTGAACTGGACTGAGCTCTAATATGGACTGAACCAATGGCACAGAATTTCTTGACCTTGGCCTTTGTTCTGGGCTTGATGAAGACAAGTGTGGACTTTTTCCATAGTGGGATGGGCAGCAGTGAGATATTGAGAACCTAAAGGAAGCCTTCCATTTCTATCCCAATAAATCTTACCACAACCCCTAAACCTCCTATTGTGTGGGTTCTTGCAAATGCTTTTCTCACAACTCAGTGAAAGAACCCCATTTCTACTGACAACGCAACCAGCTGCACAGGGCTTTTGGTCCTCTCAGCTGCCAAAGCCACTGTTTCAGACACCATGGAGAGCTAAGTGGTGGGGGGGCGGGCAGCAAAAGCGAGGGGCTCTTTGCAAAGCTCATGTAGTCCACAATAGCAATGTCCCTGACGAAACAAAAACCACAGCCATTCAGACATCAGCCACACACTTGCACAGTGGAAATGCATACATTTGTACACACAGTAGATGTGCACATGCGTGGACATGTCTGCACACTCCCTGGGCACCCTGTCAGCAGGCTGACCAGATAAAACAGAGTAAGCATGTCAGGGGCCATGTTTTCCTTGAGCACGGTCTTCTCTGGCCAACAAATGAGCCCACTTTTACACAATTCAAGAATACACTGTTTTTTCCAGGAAGAAGAACTGGGAGTGATTTGCAAGGAAGGCCAGATTTCTCAGGGAGGCCTCTCAGGATGAGGAGGGAAAGGAAAGGTGGCACAGCATGGTGGATGCCATGACTCATGCTGGCTGCTGCAGCCTAAGCAGCTCAATTTTTTCTGAGCAATAGACACTCTCCGGATTATAAACTCCCTTCCGAAAGGGACCCCAGGGTGTTCCAGCAGCATGGTGCTTTTCTCCACATTGACACCCCAGAAATAGTCCCCAGGACCACCCTGAAATTTAACTGTGACACCATATGTTCACTCAGAGCTGGTCCAGCAGGGAAGCAAGTAGAAAAAGGAGTGACCAGCTACCACTTCTGCAAACTCGAACTGATACCAGCCAAAGATGCTAGTTTCCAACAGAGTAAAGACCTAATCATATCGCTCTCCCTGGGACTAGGAGAGAAAATGTCTGCATGACTGCAGCAGGGAGGGAGGAGGTGAAAGGAGATAAATGAGGGTTGATGAAGAGCACTGTTCCCTGGGAGCTCAGTGGATTTCCTGTGGTCACCATTAGGGCTCCTTCAGAGAGAATCACTTTCTACCTTTGTTTAAACGTTTTATGAACCTATGTGGTTGGGCCTCCCTGAAGCTGTTGTTACAACCCATTGAGCAGGTACACATGTCTGAGTGTTCTACTTTATTTAACTTTTAAATATATTTTATTTATTTATTTATTTATTTTTATTAAATTTATTAGGATTATATTGATTAATAACATTATATAAGTTTCAAGTGTGCAGTTCTATAATACATCATCTGTATATTGTATTGTGTGCTTGCCACCTAGGGTCTGGTCTCCCTTCACCTGACCCCCATACCCTCCTCACTCTCCCTCCATCCATTCCCTCTGGTAACCACCATAATGTTGTCTGTGTCCATGAGTTGGTTTGTTGCTTTCTATTTTATATCCCACATGTGAGTGTAATCAAAGGATTCTTGTCCTCTTCTATCTGATTTAAAGTGCTTAGCATACTCTCAAGATCCATCCATGTTGACACAAATGGCAATATTTCATCTTTTCTTACGCATGAGTAGTATTCCATGGTATACATGTACCGTATCGTGTTCTTTGCATCATTGTTCAAGGCACCAAGACATGGAAAAAACCTAAGTTACTTTTGATAGATGTTTCTCTGAATGTCTCAGTGCACACCTCTTTCCCTCAGAGAAGCAATGAGAAAGAGCAATGGGAGTCTATTATGTAAATCTGTACTTCCACGTAATATTTACTGCCAGCTTCTGAATACAGATAAGGGGACTCAACTGTGTCATAGGAATGAGTTCCAGTCATACTCAGTTTTTATTTCTCATGTGTTGACTCAGGCATTTTATTCCTGTAATGAAATGTTACAGAGGCTCTGCCTGTTATGGGTACCAGATAAATGCTGCACAATTTTATTTGAGCCATTGAATTTAAAATATAGAGAGAAAGCAAAGAAGCAAAGATATGTATGTATACCCTCTCTCCAGGCTTCCTTTCTCCTGCCCTATCATTGCGGTCTAATTTGAAATAAAGCACTTAGTTGGGAGTCCATTGGCACCTCCACCAGCACAGAGGCCAGACTAGGAATGGAGAGAGTTGGTTGCCCCTAAGGTGCTGAGGCTGGAGGTGGCTGTTGGGCTTTCTTTTAACCCCTCCGAACAATTTGGACATTGAGGTCCAGTCTCCAGAATAAGAACCTACTGGCCAGTGAGAATCAAAGAGTCTGGTGGACATCTGTGAATCCCCAGACTCTTCACACTGACCAGAGCACAGAGGCATGACCATATTTTCCTTCCTCTGGATGGGATGCCCTGGGTTGAGCATACTGTAGCTGCCTGGGGTCCTGAGGCATGTCTCAGGGTGCTAAATATAGCAGGCCCATGGCCAATGTGCTGAGTTCCAGGGGCAGAAATGAAGGAATGGATGGACTGGAGGCACTGAAACAGCACAAGGCCCCCAACTTCTGCAGGAACTAGGAGGCCTCTGATAAGAAAGAGCTGGCAGATGCCAACAGCTGTTTAAACACTGAAGACAGATGTGAAGATGAAAAAGGCCCAGCATTACTGGAGGTCCAGGAAGGTGACAAAAGGGAGTCACTGGACTTTGAGCAAAGCAAGTGCCTGGCTCCACATCAAGGGGCCGAAACAGGCCTTAGCACCCTAGCCTTTCCATTTGAAAATAAAATGTCAGGCTAAGGAAAAAGGAAAATCCTCTAGCACATTAGAAAGGGAGGAGGGGGAAAGAATTCCTCAATCTAATAAAGGGGATATGTGAAAAACCTACAACTACCATCATAATTAATAGTGAAATGCTAAATCCCTTCCTCCTAAATCAATAGCATGGCAAAGATATGTACACTCAAAAACTATAGTTCAACCCTGCACTGTATGCTCAACCTGGTGCAAGAAGAAATGAAATCCATGAATATTTTTTAAAAAGTGTATTTTCAGATGACATGATTGTTTACATATTAAATCCTAAGTAATCAACAAAGTAATTAGCAGAACTGCTAACTCAATTTAGCAAAATCAAAGAATAGGCAGTCGGTATATAAAATTAATTGTATTTCTATATGCTGGCAACAGACAGTAGAAATAAAATTTCAAATATAGGCAGGCTTCTTCAGGTCAAGATGGTGACATAGGAAGACACAGCTCACCTCTTTGCATAACCACATCAAAATTACAATTAAAATATAGAACAACCATCACTGAGGAACATCAGAAATCGAGGTGAATAGCGGTCTGACATCTATGAAACTGAGTTGAATGGAGGTCTGACAACTACGGAATTGAAGAAACCACATCCATCTAGTCTGGTAGGAGGGGCGCAGACGCAGAATGGGCTAGCCTCACACCCACATTGATAAAAATTCAAGAGGGATATCTCAGGAGAGAAGAGTCCCAGACCCACACCAGGCATCCCAGCCCAGGGTTCCAGTGCCAGGAAGACACGTTCCCACAACTTCTGGCTGCAAAAACCAGCGGGGATTGAGTTGATGGAGGAGGCTGCTGGAGCCCAAGCAGTTCCTCTTGGGGAACCCACACACAGACTCACCTATTCAGACTTGCTCCTTCTGAGCTCCAGCACCAGGGTGGCAGCATTAAGGTTACCAGTGGCATACAGGGAGAGACTGAGTATCTGGCATTGGGGTGAGCAGAGGCCATTGTCCCTTTGCTGAGCCCTTCCCCCACAGAGCCAGTAGGCTGGTGCCATATCTAAGACTACATCAACCTGACAAAGTATGACACACATTGGAGATCCACAGAGGCTCTACCCCACTAATTTACTGCCCACCCTAGCTGCTTTTCCATAAGAATACCTGGCCTTGGCTCCTAAATCCTACCAAACAAGCAACAGCTGGCTCCAGTGAGCTCTAGTGGCAGCCAGATTAGAGTCACAGCTTGGCTTCACCTGGAACCCTCCAAGCCTAACACAAGTAACAGCTATCTCAAATTGCTTTATAGCTCAGGCAGGGTGCCCCCAGGCAAAAAACAGGTGGGGGCTGACTTTGGCCTGCACCATCCAGGAGACCAGGACCAAACACACCTAGTGGATAGCTACAGACCATGTCGGAGCACCACCACCCTGCCCCTGCACAGCTGATCCTCTACAGAAGGCTGAGATTGATGGTCAGTGGTCACAGCCAGTCCTTGCAGCTGAGTGGCCTGGGTAAATCCCTCCCATTGATCTGCCAACAGCAACCATGGCTCAACTATAAGAAGAGAGAGTACTCAGCCCACACAAAGGGTACACCTTGAGTACCCAGCTTCAGTGATAGTGGAGGCCATGCCACTGGATCCTACAGGACACCTACTACATTAGGCCACACTATCAAGACATCAAGTCAAAGTAGCTCTATCTAATACATAGAAACAAACACAGGGAGGCTGACAAAACAAGGAGACAAAGAAACATGGCCCAAAGAAACATGGCCCAAATGAAAGAACAGACCAAAACTCCATAAAAATAACTAAATGAAATGGAGATAAGCAGATGTAGAGTTCAAAACACTGGTTATAAGGATGCTCAAGGAGCTTAGTGAGGACCTCAGCAGCATAAAAAAGATCCAGTCAGAGACAAAGGATATACTAATTGAAATAAAGAACAATTTACAGAGAAACAACAGTAGAGTGGATGAAGCCCAGAATCAAATCAATGATTTGGAACATAAGGAAGCAAAAAGCAACCACACAGAACAAGAAGAAAAAATCCAAAAAAATGAGGATAGTATAAACAGTCTCTGGGACAACTTTAAGAGGCCCAACATTCGCATCATAGGGGTGCCAGAAGGAGAAGAGAAAGAGCAAGAAATTGGAAATCTGTCTGAAAAAATGAAGAAAACTTCCCTAATTTGGTGAAAGAAATAAACATGCAAATCAAGGAAACACAGAGAGTCCCAATTATGATGGATACAAAGAGGCCCACTCCAAGACATAATTATTAAAAGGCCAAAGGTTTAAGATAGACTCTTAAAAGCAAGAGAAAAGAAGTTAGTTACTGGAAGGTTGCCAGATGGGAGGGGGAGGGGAAGAATGGGTGAATAGGTGAGGGAATTAAGAAGTACAAATTGGTAGTTACAGAATAGCCAGGGGGATGTAAAGTACAGTATACGAAATGGAGTAGCCAAAGAACTTATATGCATAAAACATGGTCATGA
>VMDR010028320.1:0-13198 GCA_007922815.1 Macrotus californicus
AGTTTTTCCTATGAGCTTCAGACTATATAGAGTGTAGGGCTAACAATTGCAGGAAATGAAATAAGCAATCATGACTGAGTACTATTGGAAATGTCTACAAAACATAAGTTTTGGAGGGAAGGAGGTATAACACACTACCCCTCTTTCATTTGGAAAGCTTGTCAAGTAGGTTAGGAGTCAAAGTATAATACATTGGATAAATAAGAAATAAAAATTAGCTATAAAGCTAAACTTAGCTATATAAAGCTAAACTTCTGAGAGGATGCAGAGTAATGGAGTGGTTGGTATGGTGGGAAATTCCAACAAAAGAAAGTTTCAAAAAAAGCTTTTGAGAAACTCATGACTTGGGTTTGGTGGGTAGTTTCAACTCATACTGCCATAACAAAATACCATGGAATGCCTGGCTTAAACGACAGGAATTTATTTCTCACAGTTCTGGAGGCTGGGAAGTCTAGGTCAAAGTACTAGCCCATTCAGTTCCCAGGTGAGGACTTTCCTCCTGGCTTGCAGATGGCCACCTTCTTGCTGTGCCTTCACATGTGGAAAGAAAGAACTCTATCTAGTCTCTCCTCCTTTTATTATAAGGACACTAATCCCATGATGGGGGACCAACCTTCATGACTTCATCCAAACCTAATTACCTCCCAAAGTCACCACCTCCAAATACCATCATATTAGGGTCAGGGCTTCGACATAAGAATTTGGTGGGGGACACAAACATTCAGTCCATAACAGGGTATATTTTGTCTGAGAGAAAAAAACAGCTACAAGGGTTAGTATACAAAGTACATGTTGGAGAAAGCAATTGTTTAGTAATTGAAATGTAGTTTGTCTGTGAAGAGTGATAGAAACTGTAGGACGAACTTGGGACTTTATACAATGGGTACTAAACGATCCTTGCCTTCTCTTGAGCAGAGTAATAGGTATTTAAAAAATGTATATTACCCAACAAAACAAATGAGTTACCAGCAAGTGGATTGTGTTAGCAACTCAGATATGAGGTGGTAAGAGTCACTCAAATTAATAATTTACATAATTATGATGTCATAAAATGTGATTCAGCAACCCTATCAAGAAGGCGGAGCACTCATCTAATTTATAGATAGTGAAATTGAAATCCAGAGGCTAAAACAATCTACTTCAGATTACTGTTTACTGATAATTCACTTCTGGACATCATATTCTTTAAACAACTACATTGAGATATAATTCACATACCATATAATTTATTCATTTAAAGTGTACAATTCAATGACTTTTAGTATATTTACAGAGTTGTGCAACCATCACAACAATCAATTCTAGAACATTTTCATCACCCCAAAGAAACCCAGACCTCATAGCCATTATTCCCCAATCTTTCCACCTCGTCACCCCTGAGTTCGAGGCAACCACTGATCTACTTTGTGTCTGTGTAGATGTGCTCATTCTGGACATTTAATATGAAAGGAAATATATAGAATGTGGTCTTTTGTGACTGACTTCTTGCACTTAGCATAATGTTTTCAAGGTTCATCTGTGTTGTAGCATATATTAATACTTCATATTTTTATTGTTGAGTAATACTGAGAATCATATGTTAGAGAGTTAGGGACATGCATTAAAAGACAAATTGGGACACATTCAGCTGAGAGCATCCACATCATAAAGTAACTCCAGACTGTGTCATAAGGAATATAAACAAACTGGGGACATTTAATATAGGAATAAGAAGATAGAAAGTGACATGATAGCTATTTCCAAATGACTGAAGAGATATCATAAATCAGAGGGAATAGAAATTTTCTGTCTGGATTCAAGGCGGTAGATTTAGAACTATTGGAAGAAATCTATGACAAACAAATTTTACCTTGCTGTGAGGAAAAATGGTGTACAAATGCTCCCAAAGGAAATAAGAAATCTCAAAAGTGCATTTATTCTTGGCTAAGATATAAAAATCTAGGCCGGATGACTGCATAGTGGGAAAAAATCTAGATAGATGAACTTTTAGAATCCCTCCCAACCTTGAGATTCTATATTATTCAAAAGTCAACGGGATAGTGTCAGAATAGAAATTCAGAAATTCCTTCTGCCTTCCAATGTATCTGATTCATCCTTCCAGCAGACAAATGAACACAGGTGGGAGAAGAGAGGGTATCAGAGATGTGTTAGCTTAGCCTGTGGATGGATTAGTGTGGTGATAAGGAGGGACTATAGAAGAAGATAGAATCAGAACAACTTGTCATGTACACACAGAGAATGATAATCTTAAGGGTAGTGTGTATTTTTGGCTGGCTCAGCTGGGAACAAATGTGGCCGGCATGTAGACACCTCTCCGTTGTCTACATTGAGGTTTTTGCTTTCTAAAGAAGGAGAGGGTTTGGTTTGGGGAGAGGCTAGGAATAGGATAATACAGGGCCTAGCGATGTAGGAGGTGCTCCGCCCACAGAGCTCCCCCACCCCTCCAGCTGCCATGGATGAGAATAACTCTACCAAGACATGATCTGCTTGGGGAGGAAAGGTGGCTGATCTCTCAAAGGAGAAGGGCCAGGAGCCTTTTCCTCAATGGGCTTTTATTGGGTTCAATTTGCACAGGTAAAGCTCATCAGTCATTGCTAGGCAGTAAGGATCAAACAATATATAACATACAAAGAACTATGAGGGCTTATTCTGAGTCAGGGTCAGTTAGCTAAAGGGCCATAAAACTTTGGGAAACAAACTCATTTCATGCTTGGACCCTTATCAGGAAATTGAGGACATTAGCAAAGCAGGTTTCACAGGATTTTATGCATTCTTTCTTAGGTCTGATCGCCCCAGGGAACCACCCATTCCTGGCCAGGGCTGCACGGCCCTCCAGCATTGTTTCAGGCTTAAGTCAGGCAGGGGAAGACAGCCAAGAGATTAAGAGACTTCTCACTGACAGAATGAGGACTCAGGCTATGTCAAAGCTGAGGGGCAACAGTCCATCACTTCCTTTTTCTATAGCCCCCAAGTCCTTCCCTTCGTGACCCTTCGTGACCATGCCTGTCTTAGGTTGTCCTCCCTTGAGGAATCTGACCCATCATAGGCTAACTGGTCATCTGCCCGAGGCTAAGCAAGATGAAGTAAAAGGGGCAGAGGCAGAGCCCCTGCCAGGAAGATAAGCCTTGTCTCCTTAGTGGCTTATGGTCCCAAGGTCTCTCACTCAGCCTTCGCCAGGGGGGTTACAGCTTCTGAAACCAGGCAGGTTAGTTCCCAACATAGCATGGCACCTGTACCATTCTGTAGTTATAGATCTAAGGTCCAAAACCATTTTGTGAGATTCTCGGAAAAGTTAAAAAAACAAAAATCCATTGAATTATTACTAAGAGACTTTATAAGACAAGCAACACTCTCTGAGTGGGACAGAAATAATGTAGAGGCCATCACCTTTGCATGAAACATACCACCACTCAGGCACCAGAGAACTGATGGACAGAAAACATCTAGAGACAGAACTTTGGGTGTGGACACTTGCATCTTCCTGATGGGCATTGAACTCTTGACAATATTCGGTGTTCCTCAAGTAGCTTCACAGACAGTGACTATGACTAAAGGCAACTGGAAAAGAAGAAAAACATGAAGGATATTAGGCAGTGACTTCAACAAAAAGACTGGTTTGTGAGCACATGTAAATTTTACGCCACATTTGTGGACTCAGAAAAATTTGGAGAACATTTTTAAGAGGCTTAATTTCCTGCTGAAGCAGGCAATTCTTGAAGTTATTGTTGATGAGGCTGGAGGACAATAAAGAATATCATAATATGTGAGTAAAGGAGAGAGGAGTTTAAGAAAAAAAAGGGTAATATATAATTTAAAATGCATCAAAAACTATCCCCTGGTATAAGTACCATAAAAAAGAATTGGCAATAGTGTATGAGGGGAACAACAAAAACCCCAGAATTATCTTGTGGAGGTCAGGCCCCTTGTAGTACAGACTTCCCCCACTAGGTGAGTGTTCTTGGAATCCATCTGTATCAGTGTACCAGCTGGTATTGTTGTGAGCGGCTGTGTTCCACTTCAGTGATTTTTTTTTTTTTAAGGCTCTTTTAACGCATTTGCCCATTTCATGATGGGTGATTTGCAAGTGCACCTGCCCACATCGTGCTGAGTGTTCAGCAGTTTTTGACCAAAAACAGCATGACCCCCATGGCCCACCACCCATTCACTCGATCTCACCCAAAGCAACTCTTTGTTTCCCTGTATGAAAAAAGTCCTTAAAGGGAAACTTTTTGTCAATGTGGAAGAGGTGAAACAAAAAATGGCAGAAGCACTAAAAGGCATCAAAATTGACAAGTTCAAAAATGGTTTTGAACAGTGGAAAAAATGTCTCCATAGGTGTATTGCATCAAATGGAGAGTACTTTAAAGGTTTAAACGTGTAAGAATAAATATACAATTTTTTTACAAATAAATTCTGTTAATCCGATAACCTTAGAGCAATTCAAAACTCTGTTTTCATCTGCATATTTGTCATTGAAAGTTCCTTAAATTGTAATATCTCTATCTATAAAAGTGAGTGTGTTGCAGTAGATCACCTGCAACATACCAATAATTCTAAATTCCTGTGAGCCTGTCATTTCAATGAGAAATGGTTGGCAAATACACCGAAGCACTTTGATATACTGTTGTGAATGGAAATCATGCCACATAAATGCTCCGAGTGCAGAGCTTAATGAGGAAATTTTCAAGAATTGTAACCATGAAGAATGGTAGCTGTATGAGCTTGTGGATGAAGAGATGAGTTTGGGACTTTTTTATTGTCTCATTTTTGCTGTGAGTCTTCTCAAGCATTATGCAGGGGTAGAAAAGGAAATCATCGTGAGACAAAGGAAAGAGCAGGGCTGCCCCAGTTTCTGGCCTCTACCTCTGATTTTCCCATCTCCTGCCCTCTGATACCTCATCAGCATTAATTCTTCAATCCCACAGAGGCCTTCCATCCACTGACCATATGTCTTTTCCCTACCATTTGCTTATTTCTCATCTTCTGCAACTCATGTTCTGTCATCTACCAGGGTAATCATTCCTTTGCTTATACCCTCAAAACACTCCCATGATTGGATTCAACAGGAAAAAAATCTCAAATTTGTTTAATCAACTCTTGGCCTCTCTGTGTCTGAACATGTAAAACTGAACTTGACTGGAGGGAAACGCAGTAACTGGCAACTCTATCCTTCCATTTAGTCAGGCCAAAAACCTGGAGTCATCTTCAATTCCACCCCTTCCCTCAAACCCTACATATCCAATTTGTCCAGAAATCCTGTTAACACTGCCTTCAAATATATCCAGAATTTGAACAAATATCACCATCCACTGATATGCCCTAGATCACAATAGCTTGCTTTTTAGTCCCTCTGCTTCTATCATTGTTCCCTTCTGTTTTCTACCTAGCCACCAGAGTCATCATTTTAAAATATGAATCAGATATTGTCACTCCTCTACTCAGAACTGTTCATTCATTTTCTGTTTTACACAGAGAAATTTCCATCTAAAGTTCTTATGATGACATACAAGGACTTAACTGATTTATCAAGTCCACATCTTTCATCTTTGTTATTATTTCCTACCACTCTTTCTGTTGATCAGCCTCACTGACCTGTCAAACTCACGCCATCATTGGGCCTTTGCACTTATGTTCTGCCTCCCTGGGACACCCCTCCACCAGATATCTGCTTGTTTCACCCCCTTATTTCATTCAAATCTCTGTTTAAATGCCACCTTGTAAGAGAGATTATTCCCTATACCCCTGCTTGTCACTGTTCATTCCCTTACTATGCACTAGCATTTCTTTATAACTCTTGACATGTCATACATTTTTTGTGGTTGTTTATTACCTGTCTTCCCTCACTTGAATATAAATTCAAAATAGCAGAGGTTCTGTCTCTTTTATTTACTGCTTTATCTCCAATCACTACAACAGTAAATACCCATAATCAATGAACAAAAGGGAGGAGCTGGATTTAGAGTATAAATCTAGATTTCTATAACTGAGGGCCTGTCATGAACCAACTGGGAACAAGATCTATTGCATTGGGTTAGGGATGGAGCAGTGGCAGAAGAGAGATGTTAAATAAGTAGGTAAGTGGATAAATTAAATAGGATACATTTAAAAGTAGTTGTAAGTGTCATAAAGATAATAGAACACACTCTATTGCAAGAGAGTGCACTAGGTCAAGTCTTCTGAAAAGCGAAAGGCACCAAGACAGAATTAGACATGTAAGAGACTTACGGGGGGAAGTGCTTGTGGATGATAAAGGAGAGAGGGGAGTAGGAAGAGATGGGGAAGACCTTCAAATTGGATGCAGCTCTGACACCTGGGGGAGGAGAGAAAGAAAGAGGAAAGATTGGGTTCGAAGAGCCTCAGACTATGATGCAACTCTAAGAAAATCTTAGCCAGGCAGATAGGGACCTGTCCATTAGAAATTTGCCCATTAGAGGACTCCTGCCTTAGGCAGAGGTGGCCTGGGTCTAGAGCCCCTTCCCCCACCCCCCCACCAGCCCTTGCTCAGCCATAGACTGAGCAGCCTTGGAAGAGTAAGGTCTCAGGACTATGTGTGAACGCTTAGTGGATCTAAAGGTGGGGCAGCTGGAGGCAATTAGCCAGCTATTCTTCACAGCCCCAGTCTGAGTGTTATACCTCGCCACAACAGGGAGTTTCTCTGAGGGAAGAGTTAGGGACTTTCAACTGAGTGTTCAAGGAAATCATTCTGTGGAGGAGAAGCTTTTGAGCTGAGAACTGGAAGAAGCAGCCAGATTTGGAGGAAGAGGATTCCTATCTCTCTCACTGGCAAGTGCAAGAGCAAGGGCCCTGGGATAGAACTGAGGTTGGCCTAATCAGGGAACCCAAAGTTCATTTTCATTGAAGCCTAAGGGGAAGATGAGAGAGGTAGGATATACGAGAGTTGAGGGCTGCAAGGCTGGCAGAAGCCAGCTCCCATAGAGCTGTGCACACCATGCTATGGTGGTCAGAACCGGAATTTGTAAGCCTCTGCTTCTCCTTGAAAACTGGATCAATCAGTAGAAATGCTGTGATAATTAAATAACATTATGCCTAACACAGTTCCTGGCATACCGTGTGCTCATAATACAATTTTTTGACTTCTATCTGCCTTGTCTTTTTATGATTCTCAAGCTTCCTATTTTTCATTTTGAGAATAAGCTGAAGAATGCTGTTCTAATAAAGGATCTAGCAAACCTTGGCCCAAGCCTGAAGTGTAGGCTAGCTTCTCAAGGAAAGAGCTACCTAGCTTTATTCAAGTCTATGTTGTTTTAGTACATTGGATTAAAAGATAGCTATATTGACACCTCCCCCCTCAGTTTGCGCTTCCTGCTGGCTCAGCTGTTTGTCTCTCACTGTAGCTCTCTGTTTAAGCTGAGAAACTGACATTTGTGTCACTTGCTCAGCTCAGCAGGAACTGCAACAGCAGGATTGATTGATCCAGAACTGGGGCTAGGAGCCAGGCCAAAGGGATTCAGGAAAGCACTGAATGCTTTCCTATGTTAATTACAGTTATTGACAATATTATTCTAAATAACCGTAGTAATGAGTTTAGCAAGTATTCTTTGACTATCAAGACCTTATTAAGCTATATGGATTAGGGGCTAAAAGGGGCAACATATGTTTTATATTAAGTTCTTAAGAACCCTTTGTAAGAGTTCAGCATCATCAAATGGGGGAAAAATAACCTATGAGTAGCTTTAAGATATGAAATTATTTGGATTTTCAATATACCTGACCACAGCAGCATGCAATGTGGAGAGTCAATCAATCAAATGCTGAAGATCAGGTCCTAAATCTCCTGTGAGAAAAGTGACTGGGGTGAATATATGCATGACAGAAAATCTCTGGTCACGGGTCCTTGTGCCTGGCTTATCCCTGCCCCTTACTCCAAGCTTATTGGTACTCTCCCCACACTAATTCAGTAGTCCAGAGACAAGAACAGGGATGGGTTCCAGTACACTGATTTCCTCTTTAAGGTAGGCTCCTGGAGTCCATGTGCTCTTTGCCTACCCTGCTTCTAATCTTCGTGGGGTAGGCAAAAGCAGGCAGGACCTCTATGGAGTTTCTCTCTACTCTTTGATGTACCAGGTTGGGTAAATCCAAGTCCCAACTAGGGCACATTGTTTTCACCAATAAACCTGAGCATGTTGGCCCACAAATGCTCAATATGTGTTCACTGAGAGTTACTGCTTAACCCCCACACTTCAGCCACAAGTTCACCCTCGTCCCTTTAGAAAGCTCTACTTCCGATGTCAGGATCCACAGCTGACAGAGTAGTGCCTCGATTCACAAGGTGTTCCTGTCCCTTTTCCAGACAGGTCTTGGGGAGCTCCTGGATAACAAAGAGTGCTTCAATTGGCAGGGCACTTTCCAAGCATTTCTTGGTCCTAGAAAGTAAAATATAAAATAATTACCAAAGCTTTACCCTTCTCCTCTAACATTTCTCAAAGCAGAGATGGACAATTGATCTATATTAAGTTTAACCACTAGCGATTGTTTTCCAACAACAATAACTTTATTCTAAGAAAGTAGCTGAACAGTTGGCTTCCATAAGATTATTGAGGCTCCTAAAAAAAAAGATTCTTGAGACTCTTGTAACACAAAGTGGCTAACTGAAGGACATTTTGGATAACACAGGAAAACACTGAAAAAAACCATGTAACAATGGAAGTACTGTGATTGCAATATGGTTAATGTTCATTTTGATAGTGATTTTAGTGTCCTGAATTTATACACAAGTATAAATGTAATGTGACTATGTTTTTATAAATTGGGATATAATTCATGTTTAAAATTTATTAAAGTGTATAATTCAATGGTTTTTAATATATTTGCAAGATTGTACAACCATTACCACTAATTCTAAGACCTTTTTTCACTCCAAAAAAAGAAACCCCACACACTTCCTCAGCTATTCCAAATTCTCCAGTGCCCCTAGCCTTTAGCAACTACTAATCTACTTTCTGTCTGGATGGACTTGCCCATTCTAGACATTTCATGTGAATGGAGCAATGCAATATATGGCCTTTGTGTCTGGTTTCTTTAACTTAGCATGTTTTCACATTCCATCCATGTTGTAGCCTGTAGCAGGGCTTTTTTAATCATTGAATAATAATATTCCATTTTATGGGTATGCCAAATTTTGTCTTTCCATTCATTAGTTGGTAGACATCTGTATTGTTTCCACTTTGGGGCTATTGTGACTAATGCTGATATGAACATTCATGTGCAAGTATTTGTCTGAAAATACCTGTTTTCATTTATCTGGGGTGGGCATATACCTAGGAGTGGCATTGCTGGGTCATATGGTAAATCTACATGTAACTTTTTTGAGGTACTTCCAAGCTGGTTTCAAAAGAGGCTGTACCATTACCCTCCCACCAGTGTATGAGGGTGGATGTGGTTAGTTCTAGATTCTTAACTATTCAGTCTTACAGCTGAAACCAGATCAGACTTTGTGTGACACTGCGATTTCAAAGAGTACAGAAAAACAGAATCAAGAACACTCTGAACTGCATGGTCCTTCATTACATTAGTCTCTTCCTCTCACAGTGTTAAGACTTACTTGGATCACACTATTCTTACTCAAAAGCCAAGTGCTACTGCCTTTCATACTGTTGGTCACAGAGTAGGGATTCAACAAATACAGGGCTGGGCAAAAGTTAGTATACAGTTGTGAGTATGCAAAACACAGAGTTTATTCTTGTGTTATTATTTTTCATATGAACTACTGTAAACCTACTTTTGCCCATGCCTATATATGTTAAATGAATGGATAAATGAATAAAAGATAATCTTAGTGGTTTCAGTAAATGCATTTCATTAAAAGAAATCTCTCGATTCTTGCCACAAGGAATGCTACCACTGTTCTATTCTTGTCATAACAGTTGAAGAAAATAAATTCAATGCAGTAACATGAGCCCAGGAGTGAGGAGACACATAGGCTTTAGTTCTGCTCTGAGATTAATTTTCTGTAAGACCTTGGGTAAGTGATTGTCTTCACTTTCTTCATCTGTCAAACGGTAATGATATCAGTAATGACATCTGTTTTGATTACATGACATGTTGTGGGGTGGCTCATAGGCAATAATGCATTTATAATTGAGTCAGCTGCTGCCTCCCTGCCCTCAAGACCCTGGGGGGTAGATCTCTGCTCTGCCTCCACTACTGCTTTCACACAGTTTTCCTTTGTTCTGTCCTGAATCAGTCCAGACATACTCCATTCCCTCTCTGTTGCATCTCATTCACATAATGGCCACAGAGCGGATGTATAACCCAAATTACTAAGAAACAATTGAAAATCACACATTAGTTATTTTCTTCTTAAAGTTTTTTTTTTTTTTTTTTTGCAGAAGCGGGTAAAGAGTGCCCCTTTTTTATAAGTTCTTTACTCCATGCAGCTTTGGTGGCCAGCATTTCTTGGGCTCTGCCTCCCAGTCTCCTTTCATTTGAGGTAATGAGGCTACTTTGAGTTAATTTCTATTGCTTGCAATCATAGGATTCCTAATAAAAGAAATATTTACAAAGTGAGGGCTTGTTATTGTTATTACTATTAAAATTTTTCTAAACTTTTTAGAGATATCTTTTTTATTTTCAAAATGTACTTATGGTTTAGCTAATTTGATTCTCATGACAACGCTGTGACGTAGGTAGTATTAAGATTTATCGTCCGTATATTATATGTGAGAAAGTTGACTTTTGGAGAGACTAATTGACATGCCTTGGTAAATATTTAATAACTGGAAGAGCCAGAGAGGACAGAACCTCTAAGTGCTGCGTCTGTGACACCACAGAAATGATGGAGAGAGGAGTGAGTTTCCAAAGTATTTATATAAATAATGTAACTGTTAGAAATTTGACAATGCTTAGATCCACTTCTTATCCGTTTAAATTGTTTGAAACTGTAAAATTTTAATGTGGAACATAGAAGGCAAAACCTTTGGTGAGGAAATGAACAAAGGGAGAAGCCCCAGCTGTGCCGCACTTAACTAAGACAGTTGCATGGTTTTATTTGTGCAGCAGCACAACTGGCTTAAATTTTCAAGGGCTTTTTTCCCCCTAGAAATTCTAAATATGGTATTTATCTTTTATGTCCATATAATACCGTAAAACATTCTCTCTTCTGTATCTGTAATTTTCTCTATATTGAACTTGAAGTTTTTGCGGTCTACGAACCTACAGTGGCCAGAGAACACTAGAATATGTAATTCACACATGCTGAAACACTGAGCATATAGTGTACTCAGAATACGTAGAGAAGCAAGAGTCCTGCTCTGTTCATTCCCCCTAATCTAGAGGGTTGTACGTTCTCTGGAGACAACATTATTATAGATTCTGAACACCTGGAGTGGCTCTAACAGGGTCTAGCACAGAGGATAAAGGCCTCCGTGAACTGTTCTAAGAATAATTTCATTTCACATTAATAGTTTCACAATAGTTTCATTTTACATTAAAAGTTTCCTTTGCAAACTGCTAGGGCTGGCCTAGATGGGTGAACATCAGAACAGAGATAACACACACTTTCTCAGGAGGGCTGGTCCACAAAGGCCCTTTGTCTTTGGAGGTTGTACTCAGGGCATCTTCCCAGAGACAGACAGACATGGGCCAGAGCTTTCAGTCCTTACACCACGACCTTGTATTTTATATTGTTAAATAGCAGTATTTCATTTTTAAATTATAAATTACTCTCAGAAAGGTAATATCATCATATTACATAAATATTTTTTTCAGAAAATTAGAACTAACAAATATAATTAAAAAAAAATTAGTTGTTGATAAAAATCTTTATATGTTCTTTACTTTCTCTGTTAATAAACAGAAGGTATAAAACATATTAGATATCTTGTGTATTATCCTAGAAAACATCCTTCTTTTACAACAATATGTATAGGAGTTGGGTCAGATCATTTGGATCAAATGTCTTTAGACAGCTCTGACGTCCCTGATTTGAGCCATTCTGTCTTCTGTGCATCACCAAAAACTCTTCTTCCCCTGTTTGTGCTCCCCTTGGAACCCTGCTGTGACTGATTCTCCATCCAATTCTGTTACCTCTACACACAACAATCCATTATTGTTTAACTTTTCATTATTCTTATTACTTTAATGATTTTACAAAAATTTTCTCAGGCCTTCTCTAATTTTAAAATTTAGCATACAATTGACCTTTATAATCATCCCTTACAAATAAATATATCCCTTAATGTGTTTCCCCTAGCATTTCATATAAAAGTGAAAATTTAGAAACCATCTAAATGTTTGGTAATAAAGAATACAGTATATCGAATATCCTTCACAGAGAAATACTGAATAATCATTCAAAAATGCTAAATATACCAAAATGGCTGTCATTAATAAATCAGCAAACAACCAGCTCTGGTGAGGATGTGGAGAAAAGGGAACCCTAGTGCACTGTTGGTGGGATTGCAGACTGGTGCAGCCACTGTGGAAAACAGTGTGGAATTTTCTCAAAAACTTAAAAATGGAACTACCTTTTGACCCAGCAATTCCACTGCTCAGAATATAACCTAAAAATCCTGAAATACACATTCAAAAGTACTTATGCACCCCCATGTTCATAGCAGCACTATTCATAATACCAAGTGCGGGAAAGAGCCCAAATGCCCATCAGTAAATGAGTGGATTAAAAAACTGTGGTACATTTACACAATGGAATACTATACAACAGAAAGTACTCTTACCTTTTGTGACAGTATGGCTAGAACTAGAGACTATTATACTAAATGAAATAAGCCAGTCAGTGAAAGACAAATACCATATGACCCCACTTACAAGAGGAATCTATGAAACAAAATAAACTAATGAGCAAAGTAGAGCTGGAGGCACAGAAACATGGAACAGACTGACAGCTGTAAGAGGGGAGAGGGGAGATGAGGAATGTTTAAAAAAGGGTGAAGAGATTAGTCAAAAAACATAGATGAAGGACCCAAGGATATGGACGATGGGGTAGGGATTGACTATGGAAGTGGAGGGTGGGCTGGGTGGAGGGAGGTGAAGGGGGAGAAATTGGGATAACTACAATATCACAAATAATAAATATGCTAAATATAGATCTGTAATCACTAAATTCAAAGGATGTTTGTATCATATCACTAATTCAGGAAGCAGTTTATAAAAGATTATGATTTATATGAAACCTATTTATGTGTATGTACAATATATATGTAAATGCATATGTATAAGT
>VMDR010028321.1:0-13196 GCA_007922815.1 Macrotus californicus
TAAATTCTACCTATCTTTTTAAAATACAGCTTTATTTGAGATATAATTCACATACCATACAATTCACCCATTTAAAGTATACAATTTGATGCTTTTTAATATATTCTCAGAGTTGCGTGACTATTACTACAACCCAGTTTTAGGATATTTTTAGCCTCCCTAAAAGAAATCTATTAGCTCTCACTCCCCATCTTTCCTCCCAGTCCTAAGTAACCACTACCTTTTCTGTCTCTATAGATAGCTTTTTTCTGGACATTTCCTATAAATGGGATCATCTAGTATAGTCCTTAGTGACGGACTGATTTTCACTTACTGTAAATTGGTCAAGATTCATCCATATTGTAGCACGTATTAGTACTTCACATCTTTTTATGGCCATGTGTTATCTTCTGTTGTTTGTATAATACCGCTTTTTATTTATTTATTCATTGGTTGATGGACATTTGGTTTGTTTTGACCTTTGGCTATTAAGAATAATGCCTCTATGAATATGTTTTTATTTCTCTTGAGTTTATATACCTAGGAGTGCAATTGCTTGGTCATATGGTAACTCATGTTTAACCTTTTTGAGGAACTGCCAAGCTGTTTCCTAAGCAGGAACGTCATTTTGCATTTCCAGCAGCATTGTATGAACAGTTGGATTTCTTCATATCTTTGCCAACACATTATCTTTCATTTGGATGATGGCCATCCTAGTGGGTGTGATGTGGTAGGGTAACTCATTGTGGTTTTTATTTGCATTTCTCTGATTACTAAATGATGTTGAACATCTTTTGATATGTTTTAATAAGGCCATTGGTATATCTTCTTTGGAGAAATGTCTATTAACAAATTCTGTACCCATTTTTAAATTGGATTATTTGTGCTTTTATTATTGATTATAAGAGTCCTCTACATGTCCCCATCAGATACAGGATTTACAGCAATTTTCTTCCATTCTCTGGCTTGTCTTTTTACTGTCTTGATGGTCTCATTTAAAGCAAAAATTTAAAAATTTTTGATGACGTCTGACTTTTTTTCTGTTGGTAATTGGGCTGTTGGTGCTGTATTTAAAAAACCACTGCCTGACATGAAGCTTTACACCTACAGTTTCCTCTAAGAGTTTTTTATATTTAGGACTGTGATTCATTTTGAGTTAATGCTTGCGGATGGCATAATATAGGGGTCCGACTTTATTTTTTTTCTGGTGTCAGTACAGATGTACCAGCTCTACTTATTCTTCTAGTTGTTAATGTAGAAATTATAATATGCATCCCTAATTTGAATATCTATTATAGTGGTTAGAATCTTTTTCCTTTTCTCACAAATAGAGGACCTTTAAACTTTATAATGCTGATCTACCCTTGTTTTGAGTTTTATATCTAGTTGTCAAATATTTTGGTTTTATTTTTTCTTAAACCTACAAATTAGGTATTGTTTTTTATTGATTTATGCAATCATTGTTCTTAGGGTGTTTTTAAAATTTAATTTTAATTTTACTTAAAAAATTCATTCCTTTTTACTATTCAGGGCTTTTCTTCTTCCTATGACAAACTAAGGGGATTTTAGTTCTTTTAATGAGTCTATTGGTGATAAGCTTTGTTTTTGCTCAGCTGAAAATATGTTTTGCCCTCAGTCTTGAAAGATAATGTACCTTTCCAAACAGTTTTTGGGTGCCAGGATTTACTCTTAACCCTTTGAGGGTATTATTTCACTGTGTTCTGGATTCCATTACTGCTGTTGAGCAGTTGGCTGTCATTCCGAGAGTCTTTTTATGAATAGTCTGCCTTTTCTCCAGCTCACTTCTTGTTGTCTGGTGTTTTGTAGTTTCCTGATGATAAACTTTAGTCCTGCTCTGCAGCTGTGTGTGATAGTGAAACTGTAAACCTCAGGGGGGAACACCGTATTCATATTTTTATTGTGGATAATATGTGTGCATTGTCTCTTCCTGCTACAGTGCCTTGTACATAATACATTCCTCGGAGAGCCTTTGCTGGAATTATTGTCGAGATTCTGTATATTGCCCTTTTCCTACCACAGTGTAATTTTGAATATTTTAAAATATTTACCTAAAAATGTACTGAATGCTTAGTAATGTTCATTTGTTTTTATTTGTAAAAGGGATGAGGTTACATGTAACATTAAAAAATGTTTTTTTCCTCATAGGATATGATCTTGGCATTAGCAGAAAGGGGAAAAATGTATCATGGTGTATAAAATTGAATCATTGACTTTGGGTTAGAGTTAACATGTTTGTTTAAATATACAAAATATAATATTTAATGTTGACTGATGAATATACTAAGCTGTTAACATTTAAAATCAGAATATTTTGAGACTCAGTTGCATAGTTTCCTGACTACTCTTTTTTTAACTGTAAAGATTCATGATTTATATTGTTATAATATTGATTTGGAGGTTGTGGTCTTTTGAATTGAATTCGTTCTTATTTTAAGAAGGATAGAGCAGAGAGATGTACTGTCCTTAAGAAATAGAGAAGATAGAATCCATGTATTCATCCATTGCCAAGGAAGAATAGCATGAGAGTAAAATAGAATGTTGGGATTTTCCTCAGAATTCAGAATGCTACCTTAAATGTAATTCACTTGCATTATCAGGTTACAGCAATGCCCTCTCACATTTTTCCCTTACAAGCTGAACTCTGAAAGCATTAGCTCTTCCTGTGCTCTCTGTGAGTGCTAGAAACCCTGCCTCTGGTTTTTAAAAGAACTACCCTCTGCTGGTTTCAGGTTTCATGGTTGGTACTTAGATGTGGGCTAGATGCCATTGTAATAATTTGCATTTGGGATTTGTGGCTACAATTAGATGGTATAATAAAATACATTAGGAATTGCATTGCATCTACTTCTAATTAACTGTGTTTCATTAGGGCAAGATAACATTTTTAAAGTATTAAAATTGTTAAAACCAGTATTATCTAGACTCTATGATATAATATTCCTTTTTTCAAATATTCATGCTGTCAAATATTTAATTCGTTGTTCATTCATTCATGTATGCATGTACATGTGTATGCATGTGCACATGTGTGTGAATAGACTAAGTCTTGATTCTTAGTTTTGACAGTAGTGAATTCTGAATTCAGAGGAACACAGGTTTTACATTATTACTCAGAGGGATGGCTGAAATTAGGTGGAAAAATGTTGTAGTGAATAGAACCGCAGAATCACTTACTAAAAAGTGTTATTCCCTGGGCCCCTGTCTACTTTACCTGAATCACAGTCTCCTGGAGTAGGGCTGTAGATCCTGGGTAACTGCTTTTGTATGCTAAAGTTTGAATGATTTTCAGATTTGTGCAGGTAAATAAATACTAGCCAATTGTTTTTCTCTGTATTTGGAAAACATTGAGCCAGCAAAGACAAGAAAGTAGCCCATTCTCAGATGTAAGTAGCAGTGAAGACTGGTGATCTGCTTTCAGAGGTTTCAGCTGTGACATGGAAAGTGAGACAGTTGGTCACCTGATATATTATTCATACGTTGGTCGCTGTTCTTTGAGATATTTCAGACTCTTTGAGGTCACAAACAAAACATCTTAGCAGAAGGTTGACTCTGGAAAGAAATTAAAACAAGATGTTGTACATAGTAAAATGTGGAAGCATCAATCTTTTCTGTTCCACTGTGCAGGGCTTACCTTTGTTTATTAAGTTTTGAATGTATTCTTTCTGAGCATTTCTCTGCTTTTGAATAAATATGCATTCCTTTATATGTGTGCATATTTTAAATATTAGTTTGTTAGTGTTTTTTTTTAGTTCTTTATGTAGTCTATACATTTAGCCTGTGTCTGTTATATTGAAAATAACAATTTATTTTTAGCTTTTTTTTGGTGGTGTCATAATAACTAACATCTTACTTTGTGCTGGGAGTTCTTCTGAATCCTTATGTGTGTTATTTTACTGAATCCTCGCTGTTGCCATTTCCACTTCATAGACGAGGTGGCCCCGGTGCAAGGAGGTTAAATAGGTGCAAGGAG
The DNA here is from genome assembly GCA_007922815.1 of Macrotus californicus. Classification (NCBI taxonomy): domain Eukaryota; kingdom Metazoa; phylum Chordata; class Mammalia; order Chiroptera; family Phyllostomidae; genus Macrotus; species Macrotus californicus. The sequence goes on from VMDR010028321.1 coordinate 3,971, forward strand.
GTTAAATAACTTGTTAGGCACATGCGCCTACTAAATGGTAGAGCCAGGATTTAAATGTAAAAAGGCTGATTTCAAAACATTACACCTAACCAGTACACTGTATCTTTACTTGTAACTTTTTTAAATGTAAAAAACTGAAAATTTCAAATTTGATATGAAGCTCATTTAAAAAAAGCTATGGTGGTTTTAATACAAATGTTTAGGAATACAACACAAACATATACATGATAAATAGATATAATACTGTATTTATTTTTACTATTTTAATCCTCATCTAAGGATATGTTTATTAATTAGAGAGAGAGAAAGTATTGATCAGTTTCCACCTATAAGCTCCCCAACTGAGGATTGAACCTGAAACCTAGGTATGTGCCCTGACTGGGGATTGAACCTGCAACCTTTTGGTGTATGGATGACGCTCCAACCAACTGAGCCACCTGAGCAGGGCACCCTATTTCTATTTAGAACTGACCTTCAGTAGCACATGCTGTGTTTTCTTCCACTGATTTCACAATAGCCTGCTCATCTCCCTCTTGCCAATCATTTTGCTTTAACCCATCCTCAGTCTGCTACCAGAACAATCACTGTAAGTGCAGTTTTGATCCTGTCACTTGGTCTTTTGTTTGGAAACTCCATGTCATCACATTTCTTGCTGAATGAAGGCCAGGCTCTTCCCTTAGAGGGCATTTGAAGGCTTGTACAACTCTTCTACCTGTATCTTTCAGGAATTGTCTTGAGCAACTTTTCTTGACATTTACTCAGTAGAGCAATTAAATGGGATAATTTGCTTTTCTTATTTTGGAACCACATTCTCCGGCTTCATATTTGGATCAATTAGTATTCTTAATCAACCAGAAGAGGCTGACTGGCTGATTGAGCAGATGAGGAATATATTTAAGGATGTTTGTTATCTTACAGAATTTGGGGAGAGAGCTGGAAAACTAGGTTTAAGGTGAAGCTTGCTGGTGTTATGTCTCAACTCACATATGAGAACTGTCACTCACTTTCCTCCCCCACCAAGTGCTGCCCAAGTGCTGCCTCTGGGCTGGAACTTGATTTGGCCAGAGCCTCCGCTGTTGCCGTGCCAGCCCAAAGGGGTAGATCCACACAGAATCGGCCCATTTTCTCATGTGACTCACTTCCAAACTGAAATTTTGTGTAGGTGCTTCTGAATGTCTGCACCAGAGTTGCAGGGTATATATATTGGTAATTTGTGGTCTAAAATTTATTTTGGGAAGTTGGACTTAAAAGGTGAGAATTTTTCTGAGTGTAAAGATTCTGCAGAATCTGATGAGAAACTTGAATATGGTAAATGTCCACTATAATACCTTTACATATTCCTCCATCATAGTATTTTTCTTTCTTTATCTCCAGGTGAATAAATTCTGTGCAAAGACATGCTGGAATTCCATTTTTTTAAGTATTTTTTATTGATTGTGCTATTACAGTTTTCCCAATTCCCCCCCTTACCCCCCTCTACCCTGTCCCCTGAACCCTCCCACATTCTCCCACCCCCTTAGTTCATGTGCATGGGTTGTACATATGAATTCTTTGAGTTCTCTGTTTCCGATACCATTTTTTATCTCTCCCCGTCTATTTATGCCTACTAATTATGCTGCTTCTTCCCTGTACCTTTTCCCCCTATTCCTCCCTTTCCCCTTCCCACTGAACCCTCTCTGTGTGATGTCCATTGCTCTTGATTCTGTTCCTGTTCCGGTTGTTTGCTTAGTTTTTGTTTTCATTGTTTTTCTTTTCCTTTAGGTTCATTTGTTGATAGTTGTGAGTTTGTTGTCATTTTACTGTTCAAATTTTTTTATCTTCTTTTTTTTAGATAGTCCCTTTAACATTTCATATAATAATAGCTTGGTGATGATGAACTCTAATTTGACCTTATCTGGGAAGCACTTTACCTGCCCTTCCATTCTAAATGATAGCTTTGCTGGTTAGAGTAATCTTGGATGTAGGTCCTTGGCTTTTATGACTTCAAATACTTCTTTCCAGCCCCTTTTTGCCTGCAAGGTTTCTTTTGAGAAATCAGCTGATAGCCTTATGGGCACTCCTTTGTGGGTAACTGTCTCCTTCCCTCTTGCTGCTTTTAAGATTCTCTCCTTATCTTTTAATCTTGGGTAACTTAATGATGATGTGCCTTGGTGTGTTCCTCTTTGGGTCCAACTTCTTTGGGACTCTCTGGGCTTCCTGGACGTCGTGGAAGTCTATTTTCTTTGCCAGACTGGGGAAGTTCTCCTTCATTATTTGTTCAAATAAGTTTTCAATTTCTTGCTGCTGTTCTCCTTCTGGCACCCCTATAATTCGGATATTGGAATGTATCAAGTTGTCCCAGAGGTTCCCAAGTCTCTCTTCATTTTTTTGGATTCTTGTTTCTTCCTTTTCTTCTGGATGGATGTGTATTTCTTTCTTTTGTTCTAAATTGTTGCTTTGAGTCCTGGTTTCCTTCCTGTCACTGTTGGTTCCCTGAACATTCTGCTTTATTTCACTTTGGGTCCTTCATTTGTTTTTTCATTTTTCGACCCAGCTCAATCAGACCTCTGAGCATTTTGATTACCAGGGCTTTAAATTCTCCATCAGATGGGTTGGCTATGTCCTCATCGTTTAGTTCTCTTTCTGAGGCTTTGCTCTGGTCATTCATTTGGGCCCTATTTCTTTGTCTTGGCACAGCTGATAGGTTGTAAGGGGGTGGGGCCTTAGGTGTTCACTGGGCAGGGCAACCCTCCTTAGGTGCCTGTGGGGGAGGGGCCAGAGAGGGAACAGTGCCATTCTCTAGCGCACTTTTCTAGCGCACTTTTCACTGGACTCTTGTGTCAGACTGGGAGAAACTCCCACCACAGCAACCCCAGCCGTAGCCCACAGCCACCTCTGAGTCTCAGTTTCCCCTTAAGTCAGCCCCGCCCCTCAGCTGCCTCCCCCGGGTTTCTCTGATTAGCCATGGTATGGTCAGCTGCCTTACTGGTCTGGTTGTTCTGGTTGGTTTTTTCTTTAATTCCTTGGTTGTTGAAGTTCCATGCAGTTTGATTTTCTGGCACTTCTGGTTGTTTATTGGTTTCAGATTGGTTGTTATCCTCCTTTTGGTTGTGTGAGGAATAGAAGGGTTTATACCTCTGCCTCCATCTTGGCCAGAACTCTGAAAGCCTAGAATTCTATTTTTTTGAATTAGTCTACCTGGTTCTTTTTCACCTGAATTTTCTTATCACCTTTTCAACATTCCTTTTCCCCTTTATTTTTTAAAACAATATAAAAGCTCAGAAGTAATACTTAACTCTATTTTAGTATGAGTCAAACAGTATGGAAAGATACAGAATAAACTGTGAAAGTTGGTTTTCACTACTTACCTTCTCTACCCTCACACTTCAAGTTGCTATCCCCTTTTCTAGATATCCTCTGGTAAAAGTTAAAATCTTTGCTTTTAATTTGGTGCATTTGGTGATAATTTGGCACGTGACGGTAAGTTCATTGAGCATGGAGGTCCTTATTTATTCTTTGGGTTTGCACAGAGCCTACCAGCACTGTCCCTGTGTGCAGTATAACATTATGTGAAGGCCTCACCTAAGGCAATAGCTGTGTAATCATTTTGGAAGTGAAAACTTACAGCTTGGGGATTTAGTGAATGTGTAGATAAAGGTAGGAAACAACGTATACTGTAAACAAGAGGTCTAGCCTGGGAGATAAATCATTGATGATGCCATTAGGGAAGACTGGGAACATACGGACTATTCCGTATCTGCAGATACACTGGTAGAACCATTTCTGATTATTTTGTAATATTGCGGGAGCTCCTTCACTCATGTTTCTGACTTGAATTAGTTTTGGAAAGCTGCTAAAACATTCAGATTTGGCACAGATTTTCAGAGTTTAGGAAAGACACTGAAAAACACCATTTTCTGTTAGAGTTGTGTCTGAGTCTGCAATGCTCTCTCAGTGGGGAGATGCATTTTCCTTTTAAAGGTACAACACTTATATTAAGTAGGGTGACCATAAATCTGTTTGCAGTCATTGTTCATGTCTCAGTAGATGCTAAATGGGCATATATTTGTTGTGTATTTGTTTTTAGAAATTAATGTTTGAAAGTTTGATCTGTTTCACATATACTTAAAGGAATAATAATAGTAATTATCAATAATTATTTTGATAAATGCCTCTAAAAACTTGTGAAGGGAAACTTGTACAGATTTTTGTTTTGGCATTTGTCATTTTGCCTTTTTTCCCCTCTTAATTATAACTAATTTGACATTCTTTTCTCTTTCCAGATCACTCAACTTCAAGTGGCACATTAACTTTTAAGCCTAGTCGATCATTGGTTACTCTTCCTACTGCCCATGTCATGCCATCTCACTCCAGTGCTTCAGTTTCCAAACACAGGGAATCATTGATGTCAGATGGCTCACAGTGGAGTGCAAGCCTCTTGCAAACATTGGGAAACCACAGTAGGGGGGAACCGGACTCTTCACTAGACATGAAGGACTTCCGGCCCCTCCGGAAATGGTCATCTTTATCCAAACTCACTGCCCCGGATAATTGCAGTCAGGGTGGCATTACACACACTGAAGAGTCAAGGAGTAGTTTGGAGAAGACAGGGAGAGGCAAAGCTTTAACATCACAACTAGGGACAGTTGGGCCTAGCTGCTTACACAACAGTATGGAGATGCTTAAGTTAGAGGACAAGGAAATAAATAAAAAACGATCATCAACTCTGGACTGCAAATATAAATTCGAGAGCTGTAGCAAAGAGGATTTTAGAGCTGCTTCTTCCACTCTTAGGAGACAGGCCTTAGATATGACATACAGTGCCTTACCTGAAAGCAAGCCCAATATGACAAGCTCGGAGGCTTTTGAAACTCCAAAATATTTAATGCTTGGTCAGCAGGCAGTAGGTGGAGTCCCTATTCAGCCCTCTGTGAGGACGCAGATGTGGCTCACAGAGCAGTTGCGGACAAACCCTTTGGAAGGCAGAACTACAGAGGACTCCTACAGTTTAGCTCCTTGGCAGCAGCAGCAGATTGAAGAGTTTCCACAGGAAAGTGAAACACCAGTGCAGGTAAGACGCAAAATCTAGTGTTTGCTTCCCTCCAGTGGCTGTTATGAGTATCATAATAGCACACTTGCAGTAAGCGTACGAAATGTGTTCGTGGGCACAGGTGGTTTTGCTTTTCCTTTCCTTGAAAGTAAATGAACGTAGACGCTGTAAACTCCCAAACTACTGCGTTGGTAAACAAAACTTAAAAAATATTTGAGGCTGATTAATATGAAAAACTCAGATTTTACTTCCCTTCTCATTTGTTCAATGGACATGAAAATAAAACAAAACGTTAGTTGTGAAGAAACTTGAAACAGAAACAAAGGATCTGGCTTGATATCTAAGAATATTAATTTGGGAATATGAGGTCTTACATTTTGTTTCTGTTCAATCAAATTCAGAACCTGGATGGTTCTTCACCTAGCACTTACTACTTAATACCTCTGGGCCTCAGTTTTTTTTCTTTTAATTGAGATATAATTGACATATAATATTTATTAGTTTTGGGTGTACAACATAATAACGATTTGATATATCTACATATTGCGAAATGATCACCACAATAAGTCTAGTTCATGTCCATCACCAGACATACATAGTTACAAATTTTCTTCCTGTGATGAGAACTTTTAAGATTTATATTCTTAGCAACTTTAAAACATATACTGCAGGCCTCGAGTCCCTAGCCTCTGGCAACCACCACCAATTTATTCTCTGTATCTGTGAGTTCTTTTTTTTTTTTAAGATTCCACATATAAGTGAGATCCTACGATGCTTGTCTTTGTCTGGCTTATTTTACGTAGCATAATGCCTCATAGCATAAGGTTCAGCCGTGTTTTCACAAATGGCAAGATTTCCTTCCTATTTTATGGCTGAAAAAGTAGGGGCAAAAATAGGTTTACAGTTTTTCGTACGGAAAAAGTAATACAATAATTAATAAATAATAGTACAGGAAGGAACTCTGTTTTGTTTACTCACAACTGTAGCCTGCTTTTGCTGTACCCTGTGTATGCCACATTTTCTTCAGCACTCATCCGTTGATGGACACTTAGTTTCCTGCCATCTTTTGGCTATTGTAAATAATATTTCAGTGAACATGGGGGTGTACATATCTTTTCGGACTAATGTTTTTGTTTCCTTTGGACAAATTCCCGAGAAGGGGAATTTCTGGATCAGACAGTAGTTCTATTTTTGATTTTTGAGGAGCCTTCATATTGTTTTCCATGCTGGCCGCACCGATTTAGGTTCTCAGAGCGGTCTGCAAGGCTGCTTCTTTCTCCACGCTCTTGTCAGTGCTCTCCTCTCGTCTTCTTGATGGGAGCCGTCTTAGAGGTGTAAGGTGGTTTTGATTTGCATTTCCCTGATGATAAGAGATGGTGAGCACCTTTTCATGTAAACAAATTAATTCCATCAAAAATCTCAAAATTTCCCTAGAGCAAAAATTTGCAATTGCTACTTAATTCCTACCACTGATAAAAAATATAAAGACTGAAGAAATACATTCTCTGAAAGGATAAGGAGCTCCTTATGGAGGAGCCTCACAAATCTGAGTGTAGCCCAAGCGTACACAACCCGATATGCTGCATCCACCCAGCACTTCGAAACGTTGCTCCGCTACTCTTGCATGGAACTCTGGTGCTTACAGTTTTGATTGTGTGCATGGAAAGCACACATTTAGACAGAAGCATCATGATGTCTGAACTACAAATCAGAAAAGAGCACTTTAACCAGATTTATTTGTGATTTATCAATTTGAGAGACTGAAAAAATAGAAAACCCAATTTAAAAAATACTGTTATATTTTAGTTCTCAAATGTGTATTATAGGAGAACAGGGACCAGGCAGTTATTTCTCCAGGTGGTGTCTTTACACAGAATTGGAGTTGCCCAGGGGGCTGACTATTCTACTCCAACCTGAAGTAGATGCTAGAGAAGGGTAACTGAGAAAATTGGGTGAATTTAAAGGAATAAGTATTCATTCACTGCTTCTTTCATTCTGCTTATATGAGTGAACTTCAGCTGTGAACAAAGTTTTCCCCAAGCTTGACAGTGCAGCCAGGGCAGGGACCTTGAAGGTGCTTCATGGAGCAAAACTTACTTTTAAATCCTCCCAGTACATGGTTGAGGAAGAAAGCTGCTGAGGGACAACATTTGTATGCACCCTGGAAGGTTCTGCTTTTTGATTAACCTTATTTTGGACGGTCTCTTTACAGTGCTTTAAGTTTTGGAGCAGAAAGATGAAACTAGGTAAAGAAAACTCAGATACTGCAATTGCAATATTTAAACAGTAGCTTCTCTTCTGTTCCCTTCTTGCACCATTACAGAAAAAATTCTTAAATGCCTTCTCTTTGGAGTGTCCCATACTCTCTTATTATTTTAAAAGCTCTCATCTTGGTTGTTTCTTTAAAGTCTCTTTAAAACATTGTGACTTCCTTTTAATCCAATTTTTACATAACGGGAGAGCCACAAGCCACAATAAGGATCAACTCATTATTTCCCATGTGAGAATGTTTATGAGTTTTAAGCACAAATGCTAAACTCTCACCATGAAAAAAACAACAACTATTTTACAACAACAAGGAATTTGGCTGAGAGTCATGATCTAATACCATGATAGATTTATACGTAACTTTGTAGCTCTTGGAATATTTTTCTCTCATTATCCCCATTATCCTCACAGCCTTCTTCCCCTCTTTTCCCCCTCAAATGGTTAATATTGTAAATTTTGCTCCTCTTAGGAGTGAGCCCAGAATCATTGAATCAGCCCCACACTCGTATGTGCATAGTGTTTCATGATTCCCATGGTTTGCTACCAAATCCACTACAGTGCAGGTACAAGGTGGGGGGGACCCAAAACCCCTGAATTATCTTCTGGAGGGCGGGCCCCTTGTAATACAGGCTTCCCGTGCTAGGTGAGTGTTCTAGGAACCCATCTGTATCAGTGCACCAGCTGGCGTTGTGAGAGACTGCATGTTGGCCTTCAGTGAATTTTTTGGAAGATTTTCAATGTTTTTGCCCATTTCAGGATGGGTAATTTATGAGTGCACCTGCCCGTACCAAGCTGAATGTTCAGCAGTTTTTGACCAAAAACAGCATGACCCCATGCTTCACCGTCACTATTCACCCCCGAGAGACTTTTTTATGTTTCTCTGGATGCCCACATAAAGAAAGTCCTCAAAGGGAAATGTTTTCCTGATGTGGAAGAGGTGAAACAAAAAACGGCAGAAGCACTAAGAGGCATCAAAATCAATGAGTTTAAAAACTGTTTTGAGCACTGGAAAAAACATCTTGTAGGTGTATTGCATCAAATGGAGAGTACTTTGAAGGCGACTGAAGTTTAAACATGTAAGAATAAATACACCATTTTTTATAAATCAATTCTGGGTTTTTTTTTCCTGTTCCTCCTTGAAGCGTAGTACTCCGAAGCATTTTCGTTTGTGAACGAAGAGAAGCCATCTGTGCCCTCCCTTGGGGTATAGGCCTCCGTGTGATGCGCATCACTGTCTGATTTTTTTTCCTCTGTGGTGTATCACCCCTGTCCTCCCACCCTCCCTACAGTCTGACTCTGCAGCAGGAGAAAAACTACAGTGTTGTTTTCTCTTTTGGAAGGATGTATCTCTTTGCATGTCCCTGTTACATTTCTTTGGGGAACACTGGATAGGAAAGGAATGGAGGGTGTGTACTTCTACACAACATTATCCATTGGATTTCTGTGAGCTCACAGTGGACCTCCAGGACAGTAGTGAAGAAGTGGTTTCTTTATTGACAAAGTTGTTCATCTTTTATATTCTCTAGGATGTTTGTAAGTTCTAGGTTGCAGTCATTACAAGGAGTAAGATAAAATTTTGTGCCTGTTTAAAACATGTAAGGGATATGTTCAGTGAAGGTATAGGTTCCTAATGATTTCAACATATTTCACTGAAAAATTTATCTTATATAAATCAAAAATACAAATAAAAATTTGGTAAAATGATGGTTAAATGACTTGGATTTTTGTCTAACGTATAAGAACAAAAAAATTTTATTTTAACATGAGAGTGTTTTATGCATTCTACTACATCTTATGAAAAGCACTAGTTTTCTCATTTTTATTATTTTTACATTGTTTTGTCCGTAATCTTTTTTTAATGTTTAAGATAATTGCATTGAAAGAGGTGGACGCTATACCATTCTGAGTGGGTAGGATATGCCATTATGA
>VMDR010028322.1:0-13197 GCA_007922815.1 Macrotus californicus
CCTTTCTCTGTCTGACTTATTCCACTTAGCATGATAAACTTTAGGTCCATCCATGTTATTGGAGATAGTAAAATTTTATTCTTCTTTATTCAATTGTATATATGTACCACTTCTTTTTTATACCCTCATCTATTGATGGACACTTAAGTTGCTTCCATATCTTAGCTATTGTAAATAATGTTGCAATGAACATCTGGATGCATATATCTTTTTGAATTAGTGTTTTGTGTTTCTTCAGATAAATACTCAGAAATAGAATTACTGGGTCTTTCTTTGTCTCATTATAGCCTTTGTTTTAAGTCCATTTTGTCTGATATAAGTATTGCTATCCCAGCTTTTTTTGTTGTTTCCATTTTCATGTAATATCTTTTTCCATCCCTTTACTGTCAGTCTGTGTATGTCTTCCCATCTGAAGTGAGTCTCTTGTAGGCAGCATATGTAAGGGTCTTGTTTTATTATCCATTCATTCACCCTATGTCTTTTGATTAGAACACTTAATACATTTACATTTAAAGTCATTGTTGATAGATATGTAGTTATTGCCATTTTATTATTAATATTTCTGATCTTTTTTCTCCTTATTTTTCTTAAAGAAGTAAGTCCCTCAAATATTTCTTGCATTTCTGGTTTGGTGATGATAAACTCCTTTAGTTATTTCTTGTTTGGGAAGGTCTTTATCTGTCCTTTAATTTTAAATAATAGCTTTGCTGGATAAAGTAATTTTGGTTGTAGGTCTTTGCTTTTCATCACTTTGAATATTTCATGCCAACCCCTTCTGGCCTGAAATGTTTCTGTTGATAAATCAGCCGACAGTCTTATGGAAGCTCCCTTGTAGGCAACTAACTGCTTTTCTCTCACTGTTTTAAGATTCTCTCTTAGTCTTTAATCTTTAGCATTTTAATTATGATGTGTCTTGGTGTGGGCCTCTTTGGATTCATCTTGTTTAGAACTCTCTCTATGCTTCCTGGGATTGTTTGTCTATTTCCTTTGTGGAGCAGGTTAGGGAAGTTTTCCATTATTGTTTCTTCAAATAGGCTTTCAATATATTTTTTCTCTCTCCCTTCTTCTTCTTCTTGTATGCCTATGATTCATACGGTGTGCATGCCTATGGTATGCTTGATGATATCCCAAAGGCCCCTTAAACTATTCTCATTTTTAAAAATTCTTTTTCTTTTTGTTTTATTGAAGGTATGTTTTCTGCTTCTTTTTCTTTTAAATTACTGATTGATCCTCTGCTTCATCTACGCTACTGTTGATTCTCTCTAATGTATTTTTCATTTTAGTTATTATATTTTTTATTTCTGACTGTTTTTTTTTTCTATTTTCATTTTTATGTTTCCTGTAATTTTGTTGAAGTTTTCACTGAGTTCATCAACTCTTCCCCTAAGTTTTTTGGGCATCCTTATAACCAGTGTTTTGAACTTTGCATCTGGTAGATTGCTCGTCTCTGTTTAGTTATTTTTCTGGAGTTTTGTTCTGTTCTTTTATTTGGGACATGTGTTTTTTGTCTCTTCATTATGGCTGCTTCTTGGAGTTTTTTTCTATATATTATGTATAGCTGCTACATCTCCTAGTCTTAGTAGAGTGGCCTTATGTTGTAGGTGTCCTATAGGGCCCAGTGGCACAGTCTTCCTGGTCACCTGAGCCAGGTGCTCCAGGTGTGTCCCTTGTGTGGGTTGTGTGTGCCTTCTTATTGAAGTTGAGCCTTGACTGATAATTGGATGGACTGACCCTGAGGTTGATTGATTGTGGGGATTAGCAGTGACTACAATGGAGGGGCTGTTGTGCAGGGGCTGACCCTACATAACAGGATTCATTTAGCAAGGCTTTGTTGCCTGCTGAGTCTTCCCTTTGAATGTTTCATTTGTGGAGGTGGTTGGGTGGTACTCTGGTGTGGTCTGAGGCTGGCCACTGAGTATATTGGTTCTGGGGCCTTTTGGGAGGTGTAGACCAAGGTCAGCTGCTGCCTAGGGCCACCTGGTATGAGCTACAAAGTGATCTATAGATGATTGCCACTTGTTATGGGCTTGGAGATGCCTAGGAGAGGCTAAACTGCAAACTGAGTCCAGCACCACTAGTGCTGGGCTTGGGGATGCTTAGCAAGAAGTATGGGGCAAGCTGAGGCCAGGTGATTCTTGTTTGGGGTTTGTGAACCTTTGAGATATTTTAGGAAAGTTCACAGCATGAGCCAAGACATGCCATTTGTATGAAAAAGCCACTGGAGGTGGCTTGGGTGAGGCGGGGTCTCAGGGAATTACCAGGGTGGGGCAAATGGCATTAGCTAGGTTGATGGAGACCCAGATATGGTGCCTGCCTGTTCAAGCAGGCTGGGTAGGGGGAGGGCTTAACAATGAAACAATGGCTTCTTTCACTTCTGTCTGGGAGAGAGCTGCTCTTCCAGCCTTCTCCCTGAAGCCAAACAATTCAGTTCCTCCCTCTATGTCCCTGTGCCTTTGGAGCTGCTGCCCCAGTGTTGGAGCTCAGAGTGAGTGAGTCTGTGAGCAGGAAAATCCATGCAAGGGCCTCTTCAGAGGAACACCCAGGATTCCAGACACCCTCTGCCTCACTCAGCCACAATCTCAGCTGGTTTTCTCCACCAGAAATTATGGGGACTTCTCTTCCCTGGGCTGGAGAGCCTGGTGTGGGGACTCCTCCCTCCTCAGGGAGACTTCTGCATCTGAGATATCCCTTCAGATTCTTAACCACCACATGTTTGTATGGGACCAGAATGTTCTGTCTCTCTACCCCTCCTATCAGTCTCACTGTGGCTTCTTCTGATATCCTTGGTTATAGGACTTCTGTTCAGGTAGACTTCAGACAGTTTTCAATAACAGTTTAGTTGTAATTTTGATGTTGTCATGGGAGGAGGTGAGCACAGCATTTGCCTGCTCTACCATCTTGACTGTAAACCAATTTAATGTACAAATCATAAGTCTTCCAGCTGAGGAAACTCAATTGAGGAGGCTCAATCAGATCACATGGAATCAGTGAACCCAGGTCTCCTGACCACAGGACTAGAGCTCTTTGCATGACAGGGGCCTCCTCCAAAGAAGGTAGACTGACCAGTAAGCTGTGAGAAGCTGCAGGAGCCAGACCATCTCAGGCAATGAAGTGAATCTGAAGGATCTTGAACGTGGAGGTTCTCTGTTAGGAAAATGAGCTCAAGCAAGGATAGCAGTTGACCTGCTTTATACTTCACAGTCTCTCAGACTGGTGGCTCAGGGGCCAGATTTATCCTAAAAACATATTTGTTATGCCTGCACAGTAGTTTAAAATGTGTGCATTTGTTGTTCATGTTTAAAAAAATGAGGTGCTTTCTCTCTCACACACTTACACAAACAAACTCAGATTGCTAGCATCTCTTCAAAATTGGAATCCCTAATGACACAGAATCCTTGTTCACAGGGCAACTTTGAGCTGGAATTGTGCATTCGCTGCCTCTTTCAATGGGGCACATGTTCTACAGTTCTTGGGTTCCTCATGGCTTGGCCCCTGGTGGCTTTTGACTTTGCATCTCTGGATTTACATGAGGAGCCTGTAAGGGAATGTGATAATTATTGTTCAACAGTCCCTAGATTTGAGTATTCTGTTACAAATTTGAGAGATGATGATGAGATGGTAGGAAGGGGCTGAAGGCCTGGATTCAAGCTCAGCTCTGTCATATATTGATTGGGTGACCTTAGCTAAAGAGTCCACCTCTTCTTTTCTGTTTCAGCTTCATGATCTTTCAGTTGGGCAGGATGATACCCACTTCCAGTGAGAGTGTGAGAATTATGTGAGTTAATAAAACTGTAAGTGACACCTATGTTATTTTAATGCTTATTTTTTGGAAGTACTCAACCCAAGATACGTTGATTCTACAGGCTATTTCTCAAAATAATTTTGGAATCTCTGTTAAAGTGTGAGCTTTAGGGAGACACTTCAATGAGTCTTGTGTAATTTGGAGGGTGTCATGGATAGGAAACACCAAAGAGGTATTAGAAGAGAGACTGCCCCCTCTCTGCCCCATAACTTCCAAGCCATAGCCCTGTTTGCAATCCCAGCCACATCCCCCATTTTTCCACTTGAACAGGATATTATATATTCTTATATATCAGAGATAGGATCACAAGAAGAATTGTCACTGGGCCATATTTGAAATCCACTTTCAAGGTAGGAGAGTATATTAGAAAACCGAAACTTGGTCAGTAAGGAAGGACAAACAAACCACACACTTCTTATCCCTGGGATGGCTTCAAGTGCCTATTACAAACTAATTTTAGGATTGTGACAATCATGCCGGTGTTCTTTGAAGATGGTGGCATCTTGCTAAAGCTCTTAAAGAGGTAGATTCACACCAAAATTATCTTTGGACACTACTTTTTGGTTTGTCTTTTGTTCCAGCTCACTGAGTGGTTATCATGGCCATGTGTGGATGCGTGGGAAAATGCTTACAGAGACAAGTGCTTCCTGATTCTGTGTTCAGGTATATGATTCTGTTCCTTCCTCCTGGCCATCCTTCACTCCCACCCATCTTCCCCAGCCCTGTCAAACACTGCACTTAAAATGCCATTTTGTCTTTTCATTGTGATTCCTTTGTGAGTAGAAATTGGAGTGACCACATAAATGCTCCCAGAGACATCTGTCACCTTCTGGCTCAAACAGAAAAAATACAGCTACATGATTGGTGAGCACTGGTCCATGTTTACCCAACTGGCCAGACACCTGAAAACTTGTGTAACTCAACATCTATAAAATTACCATGTGTTCAGGCAAGTTTTCCTCCTACTTGTTTAAAGCTTTGCTTCCTGAGAAATATGACTGAGAGGGATGCCTGGAAATATGTGAAAGTAATAGCTTTGGGGATTGAGTAGGCAAGTTTGCATCCTCAGGCCACAAAGCAAGTATATGTTTTCTCTGTTCCTAGGAGACTTAGAGATGCTAGGCAAAAAGTAGTTCAAGTTTTCATTATTATATGCTTCAAATAGGCTGGGCTCAGACTCCTTCACAAAATGCTAGTCCTTGGATTGAAGACAAACATGTAAATTTCAGTTTAAATAAGTGCTCAATGGGAAAAGCAAAAGGATAAGCCTTGGGGGCTCCACTGCATGTCACTGGCAGCCTTAGCTCTGGTTCACCACATCCCTTATTGCATTAGCTGCCCTGTTTTCTTGGAGAACCGCCTTGATTTGAGGTAAGTAAGGCTCAAGCAATGGCCACAAGTCTCTTGCTGTGGGAAGAGGGAAGAAATATGCCCAGCCATCTATGGAAATGCTGATGAGCTGAGATGGCCCTGAGATTTTAACTCGTAAGTCCTGTAATATTTTTACATTACTTGATAAGAGGGAGATGGTAAAATGCAAATCCTGCCAAGCTGAATTGTTTCCATTGCTTCTGAAGCCACTCAGCAGTGACCTGACTTAGGGATGATGGGAACAATTTGACACTATTCTGGAGATTGGCTTCAGACCAAAGTTGAAGTTCCATGTTGGCATTTCTCAACACAAACAGGCCTGTGGTATGGCAGGTTGTGGCCCCGTTAGGACAACATGTTTCTTACTCTGGATTTGTACTTGAGCAAATTGTTCTCCTGCTTGTATATGGATTGCCAGGAACACTGAGGGCAGGAGGTCAGAGAGTGGCAACGCTTTTGTCTTCCACACTGCTATTTCCTTCCACACTATGGTGTTTTCTGGTATCTGAGGAAATGTAATTAATGTCAAGAATCTAATGCCTGCCAGGGACTCCAGGGAGTGGGTTATCTAGGGTGAATAGAGCTACTATTCATGGTCACTATCAAACTCTCCTAAAAAAATACTCTTCTGGAAAATATTGGATTATTGGTCCAATTTGTAAGATTCACAATCTTTGCAGTTTTAATGAGAAGTTTAAGAAAATAGGTATCTGATAAACAACATAATTCAATATTGAAGGAGAAAAACATCTTTAAGCAGTGGGGTTGCAAGAAGGCAGATGGAATTGACAGGCCCCCCTGAGCAGTAGTTTTCATCTTCTGTACCTTAGTCATTCTAGTCATGAGGAGTTGTTCGGGTGGCATTTGAAATCATGTTCTATCTCGTTATTAAACAAGCCACAGATACAGGGAAAGGACTCCTGGGCTAAGGGAAAGGGGGACCCCACTGAGTCTATACCTCAACATGCCCTCTGTGTAGTCATCAGGGATGAGCTCTATGACCTCTTGCTAGCTCAGGTTGACTACCACATTTGGTTTTGGACTAGGCAAATGGAAAGGACAGAAACACAAAAAATAGTTTTTGACAGGTAGGTTGTATTCTTGTTGGTAGAGAGAAGGAGAATGAAGAACTGGAGATATGGAAAGTACCCATTTTGTGGGTAATTGTGTAGGGCCTGCTAATGCTTGTAGGTGCATGTAGGAGTTGGAGAAGAGGTGCTTAGGCATTTTATGAAAGTCCCATGTCTCTCCTAGAAAAAGGTGATAAATACTAATGGAGAATGCCAGCTGAGAACATTTTCTAGAAAATGACCTCATTCATTTATTTTCTCATTCAACAAAAATATATTGGGTGTTATTATGAACAAGGCACCATAGGTAAACAGATATAAAACACCAAGTTCTTGGTTCTCAAAGATTATGTGCTCATGATAGCTATATGAGTATAATCTTTTGTTACTTAATGCTACCCCCTACATGTGTTCCCTTTTAAGATGTAATGTTTTGAATTTAGTCCCCAAAAACGTTGTTTCTGTGAGAAATGGTCTATACCCTCTTTTTAGATATGAGAATTTTGTAACTTATGTTTCTGCTCTATGAGTAAGCTAGGGTTCTAAGTTGTAAACCATTGAAATCAATTCTAGATGTCTGGCAAAAAGAATAATTTGTTGAAAGAATATTTAAATGAAAAGATATAAATTCCATACCTGGCTATACCACTGGCTCACTCAAAGACATGGGACAAGTCATTTACTCTCTTCAGATTTCACTTTGCCATTCAAGGAATGTTGTACAATTAATTAGAGGGAGTGCCCAAACTAGATTGAGTGCTCAAAGACCAAATTTGGAAAACAGGAACCAGAGGTGCTCTGGAAAGTGAGGCCACATAAACTGGTTCTCATGCTGCTGGGCCAAGGTGAGTAAGGTGTTGAACTGCCTCCATGATGATGGGTCACTCACAAGATTTAAGTCCTGCAGAGGAGAGGAAGATGGTAGCAAGATAGTCGAAGCAGAGTACACTCCCCTCTATGCACAGATGGAACACCTAGCCAATCTTCTGAGGAACAGAGTGAACAGCCAATAGTATCCCAGCTTATATGAAGGTCAGAGGCCAAAACTGTAGAGAATATTGAAAAATCAGACGGTTAAGGAGATTGCTTTGGGACAATAAGGTCCCTGGGACCAGTGAGGGTGGTGGTGGGGGGACCAGGGTGGCTGCAGCCCCAGGCCTGGTGCCTGCTGGGCTGGCTGCAGGATTCTTGGAAGACAGCCAAGTCAATGGCTCCCTCCCCTGCCAAATAGGGAGGTTTGAGCAGCACCGGGATGGACCTGGATGCTTGAAGTCACTGGGGAGAATAAAGATGAAGTGGCAAAAGCACAGGAATGGTGTGTACCTGCTGAGACTGTGGATGCTGTCTGGGTCATTACCAGAGGAACTGGGGAGCGTAATACTTGGAGAAGGGTGAAGAGTTGGGCCGCGACGGACTCTAACCCAGATAGTCTCCAGGCTGGTTGGAAAGTTGACAGTGAGAGAGGCCAGGTGCTTGTTTGGAGTGGCAGGCTTGAACAGGCAGATTTTTTTTTTTTTAAAGACTCTTGGTGACTGTTTAGGGAATTCTTCCGCAGTGGCTGCCCCTGCCATCCCTGGCTATGCCCCTGCAGCCTCCATTGTGGGCAGCCCCTGCTGCCAGGACCACGGCTGCGCCCCTATGCTCCCCCCAGCCACAGGGGTGGAGGGCGCCCTCCCACACCCATGGCCCAAGCAGTGCATGCCGGACCCAGCTGCTTTTGGGCTGTGTCGCCCCACCGCTCCATCCCTGGCGCAGCTGTGGAGGCAGTGCACTCACTTCTGCAGCCTTGAGGGCAGTGTGTTTACCCAACCCCGCTGTCCCCGCAGCTGTGCACCCTCCACACACCCACAACTGCTGCCCTAGCAGTGCGCTGGACCCTGTGGCAGCAGCAGAGGAGGGTGCGCATACTCCCACTGCCCCAGAGGCATATGTCTGCCTCCGCCACTGCAGTCACTACGGCGCTCCTGCCCTGCTGGGCTGGAGGAAGGCAGAGGCACCACTTGCAGAGGAGAATAGTAAGGCTCAGGGAGTCAGCAGTTCCCAGAAAGACTTCACTCAGTGGGGAAGCCTACTACCCTGAAGAGACTTTAAGAGTCCCTAGCACCTAGGACAGCAAAGAGAAAGAAGGTGGTGTGTGGGTTGCCCGTAATTGGTGCACCTCAAGGACAGCACAACTGTTGGACTGAAGGCATAGGCCTGGTATAGAAAGGCACTGGGGGCCCGGCAGTGAACTGAGGAACTGGGCTGGAGGCTGGGCAACTGTGAAGAGTGTGGCTCAGATCTGGCCCCCATCTGTGCAAAACCACAGGAAGGGAGAAAAGTGAAACCCAACCCCCCTCAGCCTGCTGCAGCCAGGAAGACCAGCAGAACGAACTTGGCCAATTTAAAGCCAGCAGGAGGCTTTTTCTTTTCCTTCCTTTCTTTTCTTTTTTCTCCTCTCTTCTCTTCTTTTCTCTCCTTCCTTCCTTCCTTCCTTCCTTCCTTGTCTTCTTTATCCATACAAGTGAGACAGTAAAACATGGAGCTGTGAAAGGACAAGAGTCAGCCCCAAAGAGGGGTCATCCCAACAACTGAGAAACTGAGACAAATTTCACTTTGCTCTTCCAGAGAACTTGCAAGTTATTGTTTATTTGTATTATTATTATTTTTTCATTATTTTTACTTATTTTATTAGTATGTTTTTATTTCTCTTCTTTCTGTTTAGTTTTCCTTGTTTTGTTTGTTTAATTGCATTATTTGACTGGTTTTTCTTGTTCTCTCTTTCATAGTGTAATTTTAATTTTCCTTCTTTTCCTTGCGTTCCAATAACACTAATATAGGTTGTGTACTTCTTATTCTTGTTATTCAGATCACATAGATTCTGTCATACGATCATTGCTCCATTACTATTGTAAATAATTGTTCCATACAACTGTAAATACTACAGAGCACCCCTCCTGGATCTTAGCTCATTTCACTGTCTTCTGGAACTTTATTACTATTGTGGTTAACTCTATTATCTTGCACATTACACCTATTTTCTATCCTTTACTCTCACTATATTTCATAATTTGACCTCCCACAAGCTCACGGTTTTCTGGATCCAACTCACAATCCTTTCCCACCCTAACAAGAGTCTTATCTTTTTCCCATAGTGTCTAAAAAGTGACCAGTTGGGTGAAATATCATGGTTAACACTATACTTATCCAAAGGATCTCCTATCTCTTCGCTATGGGTTGGTACTTTAAGTCTCATAGAATACACTCCTGCTGTCTTGATCCATTTTGCATTCCCTCTCCAACTGATCACATAAAAAAGTAGGTGGGAGCTGTGAACACCAGTATGTCTGCTGAAAGAGAAAACCCACCACCAAAGGAACCACCAACAGATAATAATAGAAAAAAGTGAAGGGGTGAGTGGAAGCCACACTAACCACCACCCAGGACCAATCTGGAAATACAACTAAATGGTGGAGAAATTATTCAGAACAAACAACTAAACAATAGCAAGAGAGAAGCCTCAAAACCTCAGACAGACAGAAGAACCAGCTTCAACACAACCTGTCCACACCTGCACAACAGAATATAAGATGTGGTGGGTGGAGTGACCCTCGGTTAACCGGCTGCAGGGAAGGACCCACCAAAGAAAGACTCAACAACAATCAAAACCCAAAGACATCCAGGGAGCCAGCATAAATTATAGCTCAAGAGCAGTAAGTTCAGGAGATCAAGGAGACTACACTACTGAATCTCACAGGTCTCCTACCATAGAAGTTCACACCATAAACCCAGGGAGTCAGAACAGATCAATTTAAGAAGCAGAGGCTAACAAGAAGAGCCTCACAAAAATGGAAAGACAAAGAAACAACCCCAAAAGAAAGGAAAGAAGAAAGCCTTAGAAAGAATGCTAAATAAAATAGAGGCAAGTCAACTATCAGATACTGAGTTCAAAGCAATGGTTAAAGGAAGCTCAATGAGCTCACAGAGAATTACCAAAAACTACAGAGAAACTACAAGGAACTCACTGCAAACTATATCAACATGAAAAAGGAAATAGAAACTATCAACAAGGGACAAGAGGAAGTGAAGAATACAATTTCTGAATTGAAGAACACGGTAGAAGGAATCAAAAGCAGGCTAGATGAAGCAGAGGATCGAATCAGTGAGCTGGAGAACAAGGTAGAAAAAAACACTCAGAAAGAGCAAGAAAAGGAAAAGAGATTCAAGAAGAATGAAAAGGTGTTAAAGGAACTGAAGGACAACATGAAACGGAATAATATCCATATAGGGATGCCAGAAGGACAAGAAGAAAAGGAAGGGATAGAAAACCTGTTTGAAACAATAATGATGGAAAACTTCCCCAATTTGATGAGAGAGAATCACACAAATGCAGGAAGCACAGAGGGTCCCAATCAAGAGGAACCTAAAGAGGCCCACTATAGACAAATCATATTTAAAATGGCAAAATTCCAAGACAAAGAATCTTAAAGGCAGCAAGGGAGAAATAGGAAGTAACATACAAGGGAGCCCTGATAAGACTGGCAGTTGACTTCTCAGTGGAAATGCTCCAAGCCAGAAGGGAATGGCAAAAAATATTCCAAGTAATGAAAACCAAGGGCCTGCAATAGAGACTACTCTATCCAGCGAGGCTCTCAATTAAAATGGAAGGCCAAATAAGGACCTTCCTGGACAAAAGAAGGCTGAAAGAATATACCTCCTCCAAACCAGCTTTGCAAGAGATGCTAAAGGGCCTGCTTTAAGAAAAGGAAAAAAAAGAGAGAAAGAGAGGAACACAGGTATGAAAAAATGGCAATGCATAAGTACCTATCAACAATATCCTTAAACATAAATGGATTAAATACTCCAATCAAAAGACAAAGACTAGCTGAATGGATAACACATCATGACCCACACATATGCTGCCTACAAGAGACCCACCTCAGAACAAAAGACCTACACAGACTGAAAGTGAAGGGCTAGAAACAAATATTCCAAGCAAATGGACAGGAGAAAAAAAGCCGTGGTAGCAATACTCATATAATAAGCATCTGATAAGCTACAGCACCCATTCATGGTAAAAACACTCAGCAAAGTTGAATAGAGGGAGCATTCTTTAACATAATAAAGGCCATATATGAGAGACCTACAGCAAACATCATATTCAATGGGCAAAATCTTAGAGCTTTCCTGCTAAGATCAGAAACAAGACAAGGATTCCAGCTTTCACCACTCCTATTCAACATAGTATTGGAAGTCCTAGCCACAGCAATCAGACAAGAAAAAGAAATAAAAGGCATCCAAGTTGGAAAGGAGGAAGCAAAATTGTCATTGTTTGCAGATGACATGAGAGTGTACATAGAAAATCCCATAGACTCCACCAAAAAACTACTCGACCTAATAAGTGAATTTGTCAAAACAGCAGGATACAAAGTCAATATTCAGAAATCAAAGGCATTTTTGTACACCAACAATGAAATATCAGAAACAGAAATCAGGAAAAAAAATCCCCTTTGACATAGCAACAAGAAAAATAAAATACCTAGTAATAAACCTAACCAAGGATGTAAAAGACCTGTACTCAGAAAAGTACACAACACTGAAGAAAGAAATTAAGGAAGACATAAACAAATGGAAGCATGTACCATGCTCATGGATTGGAAGAATTAATATCATCAAATAGTCCCTACTACCCAAAGCAATTTATAGATTCAATGCAATCCCTATTAAAGTACCAATGACACATTTCACAGATATAGAACAAACACTTCAAAAATTTATATGGAACCATAAATGACCCCGAATAGCCCCAGCAATTTTCAGAAAGAACAAAGAAGGAGGAATCACAATACTTGATATCAAACTGTATTACAAGGCCACTGTAATCAGAACAGCTTGGTATTTGCATAAGAACAGACACACAGGCCAATGGAACAGAATAGAGATCCCAGAAATAAACCCAAGTCTCTATGGTCAATTAATATTTGACAAAGGGGACAGAAACATAAAATGGAGTAAAAGTAGCCTCTTCAACAAATGGTGTTGGGAGATCTGGACAGCAACATGCAAAAAAATGAAACTCAAACACCAACTGACACCATACATAAAAATAAATTCAAGGTGGATAAAAGACTTAAATATTCATCGTGACACCATAAAAGTCCTAGAGGAAAACATTGGCAGGAAAATCTCAGATATTCCACGCAGCAACATCTTCACTGATATGTCCCCTAAGCAAAGGACATAAAGGAAAGAATAAACAAATGGGACCTCAACAAATTAAAAAGCTTCTGCATGGCTAAAGAAAACAGCATTAAAATGAAAAGAGAACCAATCATATGGGAAAACATATTTGCTAATGATATCTCGGAGAAGGGTTTGATCTCCAAAATATATAAAGAACTCACATGACTCCACTCCAGGAAGACAAAAAACCCAATTAAAAAGTGGGCAAAAGACTTGAACAGACACTTCTCCAAGGAGGACATACAGAGGGCCCAAAGACATATGAAAAGATGCTTAGCATCACTAGCCATCAGAGAGATGCAAATTAAAATCACCATGAGATACCACTTGACACCAGTCCGAATGGCCAGCATAAACAAACAACAGACAAGTGTTGGAGAGGATGTGGAGAAAAGGGAACCCTAGTGCACTGTTGGTGGGATTGCAGACTGGTGCAGCCACTGTGGAAAAGAGTATGGAATTTCCTCAAAATACTAAAAATGGAACTGCCTTTTGACCCAGCAATTCCACTGCTGGGATTATACCCTAAGAGTCCTGAAACACCAATCCAAAAGAACCTATGCACCCCAATGTTCATAGCAGCACAATTTACAATAGCCAAGTGCTGGAAGCAACCTAAGTGCCCATCAGTCAATGAGTGGATCAAAAAACTGTGGTACATTTACACAATGGAATTCTACACAGCAGAGAGAAAGAAGGAGATCCTACCCTTTGCAACAGCATGGATGGAAC
>VMDR010028323.1:0-13195 GCA_007922815.1 Macrotus californicus
GGTGGAGGGGAATAAAGGGGGGGAAATTTGACAACTGTAATAGCATAATCAATAAAATATATTTTAAAAAAGATAAGCATGCTTATCTCTAAACTGTTATCAGTGCACAATGAGATAAGGCCTTTTTCTCTGATACTTTGATCTCACAGTATTTATTTAAAGCCCAATTTCTGTCATCCACGGTTATTAGAGTTCTTTATTTCAGCATCTGCATCCTATAACACATGCAAACACATGCACACATGCACAAAATGTTTTATATTCTGACACCTGTGTGTTACAGGGGGGAAAGTTGTGAACCTAACAGGAGATGAGGGACATAGGAGGAAGATCAAGCTTCGAGGTTGCTGGCACTAAATCAAACGTTAATGGGGATTCTAGTTTTTTTCCTGTCATCTTCATAACAGGGCTTGCTGACTGACTGGCTATTAAGGAGAAGGGAAAAGGAACTCTTCAGGATACTTCCCAAGTTTCTTGATTAATGACCGGGAAGGTGGAGAACGTGGTATTTATTGAAGGAGGGGCATGTTTGTCCCCAAAGAGAATGATTTAGGTTCATTCTCTTTTGAGAATGAGTAACTATGAGATACTGTTATAATATCCCAGTAGGAATTTCTAGGAGGCAGACATATGTACTCTGGAACTATGGACTGAGCACTTAGATTTCAACATCCTCAGCATATAACAGAAACCATGAGCATGAGTGAAACCGCCTTGAGTAGAGTATGTGAGAGAGAAGGTGGCCCAGGAATAACCCTAAGGTAACCATTAAAGGGTCAAGTAGGGAAGAAGCAACAAGGAAAATGGACAAAGACATAGCTAGAGAGGTAGGATAACTATCAGAAGAGTGTAGTCAAGGGAGCCACAGGAAGAAAAATGTTTCAAGAAAAAGGGCAAATGCCCAGAAGGACAAATGCCATTCACAGGTTAAGCCAAGGAAGTACTGAAAATCAACTCTCTTGATTCTGGAACTAGGTTGACTACCAGCTTAAATTTTCAATGTTATTGTGAGTTGTTTCTAAATCCTTTAATTTATATGTATTTTTGTGGGATATCAAGAAATTCTGCAGTAGAAGCTGTTCTCCAGCTGACTTTCAAAACAGAAGTCTACACTAGTACTGGTTTTTTTTTGTTTTGTTTTGTTTTTAGTATTCTTGCAATTCTTCTTTTTTGGTCAAGGACCATTTGGTTGCAAATAATAGTATCCCATTCAAATTAGGGTAAGCCAAGAGTGGAATGTTTTTAAAATAATACAAGTCTAATTCATAGAACCCAAAGTCAGGAAGTCTAGCGAGGCCTCATGGGAGACTGGAATGAGGAACTGGAAGCTTGTCAGGGACCAAGATAGCTACTTTGTCTCTGTGTCTATCTCTCTCCAGATTCTGTGGTTTCTTGTCTCTGTTTTTCTTTGTGCATCTTCTTAATTCATCCCTCTCTGCAGTCCAGATCTCCATTTTTCCATAAACATGAAAGAAAAAGCCCCTCAAGGCAGTTCTGCAGATGCCTTCTCTTTCAGAACACTCTGAACCTACACAGCATTTCTGGGTCCCTATCCCAGTTTTCAAGGAGAAACAAATCAGTTGGCCAAGATTGGATCATGTGTCCACACTGGTTGGGTCTACTGTGAGCAGGGCAAATCATATGTGCTTTTTCTATTCTGAGACTGATGAGTCGGAGAGCTGACTCCAAGGAAGAGGTATAGACAGGTAACTAAACTGGCTTCTGCATCTTCCTTATCTCACCTAGTTACCCTTTCTGCTCATCTTATTGTTTTCACATTTCATCTTGTTGTATTTTCATTTCAGAATGTTCTCTTCTCAAGATTCTCCACTATTATCTTTTAAAAGCCCATGTCTACTAGCATCTTATTAAAAAGTCTCTGGTTCCCATTAAAAAGTCTTTTTTTGGAAGATCATGATCTTCATCTTCTAATCTTCAGAAATGTGGAGGTTTTTTTTCTGCCAAATTTTCATAGGCCCAGAGGATTCATTTTTTGTGAAGTATATATTTATACTACTCGGAGATTTCCCTTTTCCTATCCTGAAAGGAGGAGATATCTAATGATTGACGACTGTTAATAATAGAATATGCGGCTTGGACTTGTCCTCACTCGAAAAGGTTTGGACGTGTCTTGATGTCAAAATTCTATAAAGAGGAACCAGAGGGAAGGGGGTGGACAAAGCTTAGGGTGAACAGCTCTTGCCTCAACACCATCATCTACCAGACCTTCTTCAGTTGTTGCTCTAATGGACAGAGAGATGAATTTCTCTACCCTGGTGCCTTTTCCCCCTTATTCTCTAAACTAATCAAGAGCAGGAAAAAAAAATCTATAGTCCCCAACAGGCTCTCTATTGCAAATTCCAAAATATCAGAAGTATATGGCAGGTGTTTAATTAAATACATAAATAAATAAATAATGAATAGCAAATTTGATCATGTCCTTTACCTGACAGCCTATAATCCTTTAATGTGACCTGGACACAGAGATAATTCAAGTTTCTTAGCATGGAACTTCAAGTCCTTAATAAATTGACTCTTACTTCTACTTCTAGGAGAGAAGGTCTAGCTATATCCTTGTAGGCATCCTAATGGATCATATCTATCTACCTGCATTCCGCTATAGACAATGCACTCTCACACTTCCATGTCTGTATTACCTGGGTCATTCCCTCTGCCTCAAATGTTTCTCCCTTCCTCCTTCTCTCTGCCTAATAAACTTTCATTGAGCCTTCCAGCCTCAGGTTCATCATAACCTTCAACATTTAGGGCAGTTGTCAGAGTGAGACCCCCACTGTCACTTCCCCCACGACACCTTCACCTATGTCTCTACTAATGCATGTGTTGGAATCACTTTGTTAGTATTTACTTGTCTGTTTCTTAACTAGACCAGGAGCTATTTGGAGTCAGAGATCACACATTTTTCATCTCTGTATATCTAGTTTCTACTTGGAACCAGAGAATTCCACAAATGTTTAATGAACAAATCAATTACTGTCTAGATAGTAAGCTTGAAGCTTATATAAACTAAAATGCCTTGGTTGGCAAAATAAGCCAAAGTCATTAGTTAAAAATTGATTAATTCAGGGGTTCCCAACCTCTGGGCTATAGATCGGTATTAGCCCAGGCCTGTTAGGAACCAGGCCGCACAGCAGGAGGTGAGCTTGAATGTAACATACTTCAATCATCCTGAAACCATCCCCCTCTACCCTGGTCTGTGGAAAAACTGTCTTCCATGAAACCAATCCCTGGTGCCAAAAAGGTTGGGGACCACTAGATTAATTGACTAGCCAACTGTTTAGTGTTACATGATCAACTAATTTTCAAGAAGCTTGAGTAGTTATAGAGTCTCTTAATCCTAATTCAAAATAACACATCTGGATCCATGAAACCCAGCCAGCTGTTAATTATGTGCTCAGAGACAGGAAGGTAAATAAAATCTGTATGCATTGGCAAAGCTCTTCAGCTTTCCCTTTGTCACACGAACCAAGAGAAAAATGGATCTTTCTAGTAGCTCATGAGGGAAATACTAATAAACACTCTCTTCATTTGTATAACATTCTGAAACTTACAAAGTGTTCTCACATCCAAGATAATCTTTAAAACAATCTTGTGAGTTAATTAGAGTATCATAAACCTACCTTTAAAGCTCAAGAGGTAAAATGATATACCCAAAGATAAATCTGCCAAAGGGAGATTAAAAGCAGTACCCAAATTCAAATCTTAAATGCCTATGTTTAAATCAGGTGCTCATTTCATTTAATCGCTTAGCAGAGAAACCTAAGCAACAAATACATTCGACAACTTGGTTCCCAGACAACA
Organism: Macrotus californicus; assembly: GCA_007922815.1. Taxonomy (NCBI): domain Eukaryota; kingdom Metazoa; phylum Chordata; class Mammalia; order Chiroptera; family Phyllostomidae; genus Macrotus; species Macrotus californicus. Next base: position 3,820 of record VMDR010028323.1, read on the forward strand.
ACAATATCAGTAACAGTTTATTTGGTTTACAATATATATGCTATTCAGAAGGTTTCACATCCTTTGATTTGCTTTATACAACAGCCCTGCATGCAGGTTGGACAAATACCCTCAGGCCTGTTTAGTTGGTAAGATGTCTGAGCTCCACTGGGACTAGGTGACTTTTCCCAGCTTCCTTCAAAGTTTTTCAGTGACAAACCTAACTCTTGATTCTTAGCTCCATCAATTCCCTTTGTTAACCAATATCTTGATATAACTAAAAGGCTCCACGGTTATTATAGAGTGAACCCACTCTTGATAAATCAAGAAAGATAAGTAGAAATAATTATCTCATGTCTAGACAGCTCTAGACTTGTCTCAATAGCAGTAAAGCCCTATGATGCAGTCCCTTATATACTAATTTCTCAGGGGAGTGTCCAAAACAGATCTGTCTTATCCCTGGTTATTCTTTATTCAGAGTAGCTTCACATTGAGTATGAGATGCATTTCTACATGAATGGGAAGTCCTATACTATTAGTCTATGGTAAATTTAAAGGGCTTCTTTTTTAGGGATATATTTTGAGCTTCATGAATGCATACATTTTTCTCAATCAGACTTTGAGTCTGGGATTTGGCTATTTCTTCCCTTCCTCCTGAGCATGTGTACTTCCCCCAATTTACATGCTTGCTTCTGTGCTTGGATGTATAGAACACAAACAAATGTACACATAACTTTGCATAATCATTCCTTGTGTGCACAAACTATATGGAAACACACACACAAACACACATGCATCTTTTGATTTTACTCCCCTTCCCCAACAGGAGGACACATATGGACACATAAGACATATACCTAACACTTCAGGAAATGTCTCTCCTTTCACTCATACCCTACCCCAGCTCCCTTTAATTAAACATATGCATATACTTGGGCTGAGTTTCACAATGATTAAGAGTCATGTCAACTTTCAACCTGAATGTGACTGGGAAATTCTCTGAACTTCACCCTAGGGACTGAGATTGCTGCTTGGGCAAGAGAAGAGGGTAGGGATTTTCAGACTCTAGGGTAGGGAAATAGGGCAGCATCATAGGAATAAAAGATAAAGACTTCCCTGTCAACAAAGTCAGAAGCTATAAAATAGTCCCAATCAGAGTCACCTATCCACAAAAGTCTTCCTGACTCAGATGTCACAATTCCTCAAAGAAATTCCCCAATAAACTGAGCCTGGACATCCTGAGGGTCCTCTTTTACCCCAGAAAGAGATCACATGGAATAGAGGAGAGACCACTGAACACTGGAGACAGAGACCTAAGCTTGCAGCCTAGATCTGCCTCTTAAACTCTTTCAACATCAGTTTCCTCATGTGTAAAAAGGAGATAATAATCGCCACCTAGTATTGTAGTAAGAATTAATGAAATATGACAACGTATATGAAATGCCCATCAGAGTCTCTGACACATAGTAGGCTCTCAATTAATGATAGAACAAAGACTGTTATACTCTAGAGAACACAAGATGTTACACTAAGCCATGTTGTCTAAAGGGTATTTATGGTGTGGTTTATAAAGAAATGGCATTTCAGCTAAATTCCTCATTGCAACATTTAAAAAATTAAGAGGAAAACCAAATGTGTATTCTAGATAAAAATTAATCAAGGATTTAGGAATTTTTTGCATGAGGCTTTTATTTCTAAATAGAAGAAAAGATTTTTGCTTTGCTGGGAAAAATTCAACTTAACCATGTAAATTTTGCAAGGAAAAAAAAAAGGCAAAAAGCCCAGAGAGTGGCAACAAATAACCAGTGTGACTATAACCTCAGAATGCATGTCCTCAATGGTTTTTATGTTGTATGTAGAAAAATAAGAAAAGAGGATCTCAAAGAACAATTGATAACTTAAATGATATCCATATCAGATCACCAGGTAATGCAGTCTCTGTGATAGAGTGGTAAATAAATTGGAGTTGGAGTCAGAAGCTTGGGAAACTTATGAGAACTTAGTTTGTCCATCTATAAAATGGGCTTAATATTAGTACTCATCTAGTATCTTATTATAAGGATTAAATGAGCTATTGCATTTAAAGTAGTTAGAACAAGGCTTAGAATCCCTCATAGTCCTAGTTGCTATTATTTTTACCAGCCTTATAGGTTTATTGTAAGGGTAAAATTAATATGCTATAAAATACTTTTAGTTTTACAAAGTATATTTAACATCAACTAGATATATTGTGAGTGGCAGGGAGGTACTTCTAAATCAAATGTTCACTTTTATCCAAAGCAGATCTCCATAACTTTTTTATTTTAATTTACTTTTTGCATCTAAGAAATTAGAATGCTGGGCATGCTCTTCCTTCTACTCTTCACTCCCCTCCTGTCAAAATCACCAGGCTCTACTGTGCTTCGTTAAAGAGAACCACGCCCACTCCGCCTCCACAAAATGTCAAAATGAAACATGATTTTAACCAGAAACTGCTTACCAGAGATATTTGCAAAATATTTGTGCTCATCTGTCAAACTTCTTGGCCAAATATGGCCATCCAAAAAAGCTCTAATAAAACATGAAATAGACCTTTTCATAAAACATTAAATAAAGCTGTAAAAGTAAAATAGCTCATAATAGGCAACTATACAACATGCAGCCCAGCTCTTGATCATTAACTTTCAATAGGTCTTGGAGGGAAACCTTGGCTATTCTTCTAAACTGCCCATCTTACAATGAGGAATTGAATCAAGGGTATTGTTCTTAGGATTCTCTCCACATTGAAGTGAAAGGATTTCACAGATGTTTCAATCAACTTGAATCTAAGATAATCAGAGTCCTCTCACCGAGGTAAAATTAATTTGCAAAGAGACTTATTAAATCTCTTGGATTCTTGCATTAGGTCTGAGAAGACAATGGAATTGTTTTGCTTATTTCTCTAAGTGTGATGTTAAGGGAGAAGTGGATATTGTTTTTGACTGCCCAGTACCCACTTCTCATTCCCAATGGTGCCCTATCTCCTTTCAGGGAGATTCCAGTATATGGACTGTTGGAGTCTTGGGTATCCAAAAAAATAGGCCCTACCTTTCCCCAGACAAGCATGGGTCCTGTGAGCAAGCTATGCTAATCAGTTCTTGCCTCCCAGAACTACTGTGAATCTTATCAGAGTGACAGCAACATGAGGGGATAGGAAATAAATAGTGGTGCCCAGTAGTGGTCTCATTCCATGGTGGCATCCTGATGGACCTGTTCAATAGTTCCTGATGCCCACCCCCAAAGACTTGCTCAGATTCCTCTACTCATTACAGCCCACTCTCTAGCTTTCTCCTTGATTTTGTGAGGACCCTATATTCTAATAAGTGTTTTTTTCTGCTCAAGTGTTTTAGAGTTGTTTACTATTGCATACACCAAAGAATCCTCATTGCTACAGATTATCAAGTAATAATTGTCTTGATTTCTATTTATTTTCAAGAAAAATAACACACATGGTGCAGGAAAACATCACCGAAAGTAAGAATTACACATTGATAATTTGTCTACCTTACCATTCTCCCCATCCAAAAGAAAAAAATCTACGGTTTGTCTATTACAAATTACATCTAAAAGAAATAAAATCAGTGGCAGACAAGATTACAGAGAGCATTTAACAAAAGGAAAAGCATAAAACTCATATCAAAAAATTTAGCTGAGAAGGTATAGACAAGAAGTTTCTATTCCACACAAATGATTTTAAATTCCTTAATAGCTGAGAACTTCATATAAATATTTGCCTAATGGCCTGAAAGGTACTAAGAAGAAATGGAATCCCTGTGAGTTGAAACCTTATAGATTACAGTTGGTGGCTCCAAATTGTTTGAGGTTAAGAGAATTTATGATTTATAAAAGACTAGTATTGTTAGCCCTTGCATAAAACAGCTACATCTCACAGGCTCATTTACCCTGGAGCCAAAATGATATACAAAATGGAATGCCAGCTCCTATACTTTGTTCAAATCCCTCCACCTTTCAGGCCAAGGTACCTTAAGTGAAAAAAAATCAGTTAGAAACTTGGGAAGTAAATTGGTATTCAATACGATTCCATCAGACTCTTTTCTTTCTTCTACAGTCTTACTCACTGAAGAAGCCTTAATTAAGAAGGCAGAGAACTGGCCTAAATGCATATGAGATGTATTAAATATCTGACAGGCCGCTTGCAGGGTGACCTTACCAGTGAGCCAGGATGGACACGAGCCTGTAACAAGGCTCGAGGACAGCTTGAAGCCATCACCACCAAATAATGGCTGCTGTCTTTTTAAAAACTCTCAGAGGTTCACATTGTAGATTTTCTTCCAGTTTCCAGTGGTATGAGAGACACCGCCAGTATAAATCTTGTTGTCACAAAAGAACAAGTTATAGTATATATTCAACCACACACACAAAAAAACTTTCAAATAACATTAACTTAAACCCACAAAACCAAGGATAGTCAGAAGCAAAGCTGAAACCCTGTCCTTAAGTCACCCCCATTGTGTTTAGATCTTGAAGAATACCAAACTCATCACAAGTATCACCAGGGCTGTGTCTGCAAAATATTGAGACAATAAGTCAAATTGGTTTAAAAAAAAAAAAAAAAGAAAGAAAGAAAGAAAAGAAAAGGAAGAAAAATTTCTCATAGTTCAAGTCAGGTTGATGAAGAAAATACAAACCAGTCTCTTTTTGTGGATTTTCATCTCAAGGTGTGGACCTAAACATTCTGTCCAACACCCAGACAGTACCAAATGCTGAAAGAAAGGGAAGGAGAAGCTTGGTACAACTTGGAGATCTCTTCCCAAGCATTATGTGTTCCAAGCAAGGGTTTTTATGAAATAAGTTTTACTATTATTTGGCTTAACAATGTATATCCTCTCTTGATTGATTCATAAATAGATTTTTGAATTATATTTTTTGTCAATTGATCTAAATCATTAGGATGCCTAGCTATCCTTGGGAATCTGAAGAACTACAAGCACTATCAAATATGAGACAGGAATGCTGTTTGTAAGGCAATAAAGCTTAGTGTTTAAGGGCCTGAGCTTTATAGCCGGAGAGATCTGGGTTGCAAACCCAACCCAGCTGTCACTTACCAACTGTGTGACCTGGGGCAGGGAGTTCACCTCTCTGAGTGGTGGGTATTTTACCTATAAAATAAACACCCTCCTTACAAGGTTCCATAGAAGATTAAATGAGCTGTTTGTGAAGCCCTTGCCTGGAGTGTGGTAAACCTTCCATAAATGGTACCTACATCTGTGAGCATCAAATATTTCCAAACAGAAAAATAAGACAAGGGCTCTTTAAGATCAAGATTGGAGGATGCTGGAGGTTTCTAGAGGCAGAAAGAATTTGCTCTCATCACATGGAAAGTAAATTTCATAGAGGGAAAAGGCTGCCAAACTGAATCATTCATTCCACAAATATGTCAACTATGTGCCAGGCATCGGGGAATTTGAAGATGAACAAGATAGAAATGGTCCCTACCCTCCAGAAAATAACAGTCTAGAGAACATGCAGACACAGAAATGTACAATTACAGCACAGGGTCTGGTCAGGGTCCCATTTCTTCCACACAGGGCCCTGGTGTTCCCCAACCCCACCAGAAACTACACCAGGGTCCCTCCCTGTGCTCATACCTCACTGCCTGTGAGTGCAGGGAGAGGACTTGAAATCTGTAATCCAGCCCTTCCTGAGCCATAAGAACTTCACAAGATGAGCAAACCACTTCTAGCCAATGACTGAGACTTAGAACTTGAACTGTCCTAGGCTGCTGTTCCGAACTAAATATCATGGGCTGAATTGAGTTCCCTCAAAATTCCTATGTTGAAGTCCTAACCTCAGTGCCTCAGAATGTGCCTATATTTGAAGACAGAAACTTTTACAGAGATAATTACGTTAAAATGAGGCCATTAATGTGGGCCTTAATCCAATCTGAGTGGTAGCTTTATAAGAAGAGGAAATTTGGACACACAAACAACAGGGATGCACATGCACAAAAGGCCACGTGAGGACATAGAGAGTAGGCAACCATCTCCAAGCCAAGGAGAGAGGCCTCAGGAGAAATCCAACCTGCTGACACCTTGATCTTGGACTTCTAGCCTCTATAACCTGTTGTTTAGGCTGCCCAGTCTGAGCTATTTTGTTATGGCAGCCCTAGCAGACATGCAGCTGCTTTCTTTAGAGAAGCAGAAGAGTCAAGAGAGAAACACGAGATTTGTGACTGAGAGGAGACAGAAATATATTGGGTGAATGACAAAGGGTGTTGATGCTGATTTCAAAGGTACATGATGCCAAGTGAAATGGGCCAGCTCTCCAAAAAGATTTGCTTAATAAAGGTATGGCCCAACATCATTTTTACCCACCCAAGCACCTACTCACATATAATTACCTACAATTGGTTGGAATATTTTCCTAGTCAAGTAAGTCCAGTCAGGACCGTACAGAATAGAGCCAGGCAGGTAAGAATAATGGCTTATATGGGGCACATACTACATGGCAGTCACTGTTCTAAGCACTTTACCTATATTAACAAATTTAGTCTTTGTGCAACCTATGTATTAGTTTCCCAGGGCTACTATAACAAATTACTACAAAGTAGGTACCTTAAAGCAATAGGAATTCATTGTCACAGTTCTGAAGTCCAGAGGCTAGACTAAAGGCCAGAAGTCCAAGATCAAAGTGTTGGCAGAGCTACGTTCTTTCTGAAATCTGTAGGAGAGAATCCTTCCTTGCCTCTTCCAGCCTCTGGTGGTTGCCTACCATCCTTGGTGTATTTGACTTATAACTTCATCACTCCAGTTTTTGCTTCCCTTGTCACACGGTGACCCTTCTACCTCCCATGTTTCTGTTTTCTTATAAGGACATCAATCATTGGGTTACAGCCCACCTTAACCCAGTATGATTTCATTTTAATTTAACCGATATACCTACAAAGACATGATTTCCAAATAAGGGTGCATTCTCAGGTTCTAGGTGGACACGAGTTTTGGGGGACACCATTCAGGCCATTAGGTAGGTACTATTATTGTTATGTCAGTTTTAGAGATGGGTAAACCTAGCACAGAGGTGAAATAACTTTCCAAGTTGGCCCAGATAATCAATGACAGAGCCAAGGTACGGCTCCAAAGCTCGTGTTCTTAACTGTTATACTGTGCTGCCTCTCAAAACATATTTCCTAAGTGAGTGAATAAAATAGCTTGATTATGTTGCCGTAACTTCATTCCTCTGCTTTGCTTCTGCTTTCTCCCTTCTCAAGTCCATCCTCCTTGTGTCCATTCGATACATCTTTGCAAAACACAGATCTGATCAACTTACAACAGTAATTAAAAATTCAAATTTGTAACTTAGCTGGGTGGCCAATATCCTTTACCCATTGTAATACAAGCTCCATGGGGGCAGGGCTTGTATCCATTTTTCTTCTCTACTGTATCCTTAACAACAAACACAGGTCCTCGGTGCACAAGAGGCCTTCAAGAATCATTGTTAAGTGGATGGAGGAATGAATGAATGAGCTGGTCATTGCTGGTCTCAGCTCCTGCTGCTTCACTTAAAACTGTTCCCCACCTTTCACCTGCCCTCGCCATCCATTTGCATTTTCAGTATAATACTCACAAATGGCAGCTCATATCATGAATTAAACTGATGTACTTAGTGCCTTTGCTTATGCTGTGCCCTAATCACCTTTTAGGGCCCAGATCAAACCTCTCCTTCCCAATGGATATATTTAGACAACACATCAATACATAAATTGCTTTCACTCGTAAGTGTGTCATAGAACTTTGTGATGTCATCAACACTGCCTTTAGTTTTCTCTATGACTTCTCATTGCAAGAGGTTTCTTCCTGACTCCATTCTTGAGAGGTCTTTGAGGGTAGAGGCTGTGTCTTCAACATTTTATATCACCAGTGTCTAGCACAATGCTTATCAGAGAGTGGACACTTGATAAATATTTGCTGGATAAATGACTGAATAAATAGTCTAATGTCAATTTGTACATAAACACAACTTTTATTTCTATTTTGACTAAGGCTTGACTGTCCATATACAGAATCCAATTCCTAAATGATGAGGCAACTTCTTGGCTTTCAAAACTACCCAAGCACAGATGTCACACAGCTAAGAGAAGGCTGAAGCCAAGTCTTGGTTCAAAAGCAGACATCCTAGGGGCAAACACTGAAATACAGCGGAGGCCCCTGCCACTCCCTTGAATTCTTATTTGTCTATGTGATGGGTCAGTGAGGTGACGAGATGAAGAAACTGACAGCATGATCCCAGCATTGAGGATTGCTTTTACATAATTGACATACTCTTATAGCTTTGTTGTTATTTAATCACATCTGGTGTCCATTTCAAAATTGATAAGCCTATTTACTCACTTCCCATTAATATCTTTATGGCAGATAGTATGGCATAGCGGTTGAGAGAACGGGCCTTGGAATCGGAGAAATGAAACATACTCTAGCGCCACTCCCCATCTGTAAAATGCCGGGATATATGTATGCATGGATGTCCCTCCCTTGGCCACACATCCTCTACTTTCTACCATATCATTTCAATGACCTCCTTTCTAGCAAGACTCTCTAAAGAGTTATTAACATGTATTTATACATATGCTCCACTTCCTCTCCTCACATTCTCCCCAGAGCCCTAGTTAGGCTTCTGTCCCCTCACACTGAGGTCACTCACATCAAATTCAACACTGTCCTCCATGCTGTCACCTACCTCCCTGTTTTATCTGATCTGACTTTTTGGGAACAGTACACACATAAGGATAATCCCCTTCCCACATTGCAAGCATTTCTCTCCCTCTTGGCTACTGCTAACCTCACTTTCTCCTACGTGTACTGCCTCCCTGCCACCCCCCAGGCTGTTCGTTCCCAAACTCTGTTGATTCCTCTTCCTCTGACCTAGAAATCCTGGTGCAACCCAGGACTCAGGACATGCTTTCTTTGTTTTTTCTGTCTCTCTGCCATTGGATCCTGTCTAGTCTTAATGCCATATGTATGCTGATGACTCTGACTGTCCTCACTTTGTCCTTGGACTTCTCACTCACTAACAGTTCTCTTGCCAGAGAAAGGCAGTATAGAATAGAGGTCATCATAAGCCTCTTGGAGCCAGGGTGCCTGAGTTTGAATCCTTACTCTGACACTTACTTGCTTTAGTACTTTGAGAAATTTATGGAACCTGTTTCCCCATCTATCAAATGGGAATAATGCTTTATATGATTCTTTTGAAGATTAAATGAATTGATATATTTAAGAAATGTATAGCAGTGCCAAGACATTGTAGGCACTCAATAAATGATAGCAATTATTATGACTATTAGTAGTAATAGAAGCATCTTCTCTTAGGTATCAAAAACACATCTCAAAGTTAATGTTCCTGAAAAAGAACTCTGGATTCTCCT
>VMDR010028324.1:0-13195 GCA_007922815.1 Macrotus californicus
TTTCCCTACATTTGTCCTTTTCTATCCTTAGCAAAGCTGATATTCTACTTGTTCAGTGATGCTTTATTTATTCTCTGCATCTGGTTACCACCATTCCCAATAAGTCCAAGGTTAAGAATTCAGACCTCATGTGTGAACCTACCCTCATGGTTCACCTACCCAAATGGTTCTGATCACCATTTAATTCGACTCTTCATTTTGTTAACATGCATCCCGGCCAAAACAGGACATGAGGAGAGACTGCAAATGGATCAGAGCAAACTCATCTTCATCTCCACTAATGAAAACACAATGCAGTGTCTGAGCAGCACTATGATTTCCACCTGACAGGAGAAATACAACACTCACAATGGTGATTTTTACCAGGATGAAATTTTTTTAATTTTTAAGAATATTTTATTTATTTATTTTTAGAGAGGGGGAAGGGAGGGAGAGAGGGGACAGAAAAACATTGATTGCAACGTGTGAGAGAAACATCAATTGGTGGCCCCTTGCACATCCACAACCTGGGACCTGGCCTGCAACTCAAGCATGTGCCCTGATCAGGAATTGAACGGGTGACCTTTGCTTTGTAGGACAATGCCCAATCCACTGAGCCATACCAGTCAGGGCTCTCAGAATAAAATTAGATTGTAATTCTTTGAATGTGATGACTCTAGAGTTTCTCATTAGCATAAAACATATTTACTTATGAATAGGTATTTTGTGCCTAAGTGTGTTTGCATGTGTGCACTCCTAAAAAGGCTAAAATGCCTGAGTCTTATTTTGAGAAAGCAGAACTGTTAAGTCTTCATTGTGTGAAGAAGGGAGGTAGGTGAATAGAAAAACATGATCAAGGTTCATTAGTGACAATAGGTATTATTTATTGATTACAATATGACAGATACTTGCCAATGTATTACATGCCTTGTCTCCTTAAATCCTTTGAGTTAAGTCTGTGGAAGCTTCTAAAGAGTGTGAGTGCATTATCCTCCGTTATACAGCTCTTACATGGGGGATATATCCAGGCTGTGCCAAGACCTCTTATATTCCCAAAGTGGAGACCATTGACTTTTCATTTATATTGTCTTTTGCTAAGCTGAGAACAAAATGGCCCATTATTGTCATATTTACAGTTTAAAAGAGCATCATATTTATCCATCCAAGAGTTTCTGTCCCAGCCTAAATGTTGATTTGAAGGTTAATGGAGCCCTTAAATTTTCTATTTTCTAGCTTCAGAATCTGATTTATTGTTTTCTTCTTGAAACTACATGGGTTATTTTCTTTAAATGCCAAATTCAAAAGTAACTACACCACCTCAAAGAATATAGAAAATTTATGTCATCCAGGCAGTGTTCTAGGTGTTAAGTTTATAGCAGTAAATAGAACTGGTAAAAATCTCTATACTCACGGAATTTTTATTTCAGTTAAGGGAAATAACCAATACATAAATTAAATTAGTAAAATATATAGACTTTTATAATAGAAAATGTTAGATGCTGAGGAGTGAAATAAAGCTGGGGAATGCAGCTAGAGGGATGGGGCTATAATATTCAATTCTGTGTTTAGAAACAGCCTTGCTGAGAAGAAAGAGTTCAGGAAAGACCCGAAGGAAGTGAAGGAGTTAGCCTTTGCTATAAAGCCCCAAAGCAAAAGCATGCTTGGTTATGTTCCAGGAGGCCAGTGTGGTGGGAAGAGAATGAATGAGGGAAAGAGTGAAGTCAGATCAGTCCCGAGGACTTACAGGCCATTCATTATAGGGACATCATTGTATAGAGTTGTAGTAGAGTTTTGAGATTAGGGATGACTTAACAGGACTTGTAAGTAATGGGATTAGTTTGGCTGACATGTTAAGGTCAGCCAAGTAGTCAGAGAGAAGAGAACAAGGGCAGGAGAGAAATCAGAGGACAAGTATAGTGATAATCCAAATGAGAGACGACATTGGCAGAGCTGATGCAGTACTGAAAGGGGCAGTGGCCAATGTGTGGACAAATTTTGAAGGTAGAATCAACAAGATTTTTCATAGATAAAGAGTGTAAGAGAGAAATGTCTCAGGTTTTTGCCTCAACAACCAGAAAGATGGAATTAACAGGATAAGGATGCTCACTAACAGACCTGGTTTCAGAATGAAGTTGGGATTCAGAAGCTTATGGGTTTTAGGTTATGCCGGACATCCAAAGGGAGTTACCAAGAAGGCAATTGAATTTCCTGAAGGAAGCCTGGAATTTGCCAGCATGTAAATGGTTTTTAAGGCAGGACTATCCACATAATTTCTGGGGCCCAGTGAAATATAAAAGTTGAGGCCTACTTATTCGAAAACTAAGACAGCAGATCATTAAACCAAGTATGAGACCTTTCTGAGTGAAGGGACAAGTGTACAAGTAGCACACCCAGGAAGCCAGTTTTGGTTTAGGCCATAATTCCAAATGTGGTGATCAAGAGAGTGGATAGATGGATGAGTGGATAGGTAGGTAGGTAGATAGATAGATAGATAGATAGATAGATAGATAGATAGATAGATAGATGATAGATAGACAGATAGATGATAGATGGATGCATGTTTAAGAACTGATATCTGGGTGCTTCAAAGTAAAAATATTAGGAGGTTGAGGAGAATTCCTTATAATTGACTGAGAAGAAGAAACAATGGTAAATAAAATATATAATATGGATTTGGTGATGGTTCATTAGGGTCCAGGCTCAGTCAAAAGAGTTAGATTGTAGCCTGTTTTGCTATGCCCAATCGCTAGGAAGTTTACTAGAGTGTGAACTGTTGCCTAGAGGGTTGATATGGGGCTTTTATTACCCATAAGGCAACTTAAGATTTTCTCTATAAACTTCTATATCTTTAAATTTGTATAAAATTGCTTCCAGGAATTAACGATATTTTGAAGTCCATTGGCTGAAGCCCTGCTGAAAAGCAGAAGAAAATTCATTTTTGGATGCAGATGCCACCTTGGCAAACACACAGATGAGGAAATGGACATAGAAGCAGAGAAAGCAGCTTTAAGTATGAATGTAGCTTTCTAACTGGTCAGACTCTGTGCAGAGCAGCCAAGTAGAACCTGGCTGCCTGTGGCAAAAAGTGAGATTAAACCATCCAGGGCAAGACAAAAATATTCAGGAATAAATCATACATTTGTTTCTTATCACATGACACAAACCTACATTGGGTGTTAGCTCTAATAATTGGTTACCTTAGTTATTTTAGTTAATGTGCTGGATATCAGAGTCTATGGAATTCTACGTGCAGGTGGCTGGTTGAAGTACGAGTCTGACCTTTCTCCTTTAGTAATATAATCTCCCTCCTCACTTTTCCTAGAGTCTTTAATGATTCAGGCCATGACCTGCACTCAGCAGACCCTGGACGGGCACAAATGACTCTTCGGAGAATGAAGAGGGAGCTGTAACAGGTCTCAGAATAGATGTCATGTTAATATGTTCCTTTGTGCCAGCTCCTCCCTGGCTAAGTCCAGGATCGTTTAAATCTACTCAGAGCATCTGACTGCTGCAGGTTCAAAATGTCCATGGGGCTTGGAGGCAGAGGCAGTGACAGGCTATCAGTAGATATAATAGAAAAGGTACTCCCCTTGCTCTAGGTATTAATATTTTGGAATGACATAAGGTGGGGAATAAAAAAAAGATGGGAAGAAAGAAGGTTACATTAACATATCCAATGCCATTGTCGGCATCTCTGAATGGATTTATGTTGGTTATAGGGAGTTAATATAGTTCCCTCCCACATTCTGGTGAGTTATAATGTGATACAGAGAGCTAGTGTGTTATTTTAGGACTGTAACACACACCATGAATACAGGCTTTGATATTAGCAAAGAAAGTTGACTTTGGGGCATAATTTTATTCTATCTACTTTGATGTAAGATCACAAAAGTCTTTTCCTTGACATCATATAGTTAGATTGTGGCTGTCAGCTATTCAGGAGACAAAACTGTCTGCTTTGGATACAAGCTCACAGGCCCCTCTCTGGTCCTCTATACCTGGAAGAATGCTTTGTTAGCATCCTTTTAGATTTGAAGTCATAGGGCAAATAATCTTTGCTGTGTTACTACTATTTTGCGCCTTTGAGACATTCTATAAAGATTGTCATTCCACCCTGTAACCCTCTTATGAGAAAAGTATTACTTCCTCCATTTCATAGGGAAGAAATTAAAGGTCAGAGAGGAAAATAAAATCACACAGCTGTCCAATTGCCAAGGAAGTTTTATTAGAGTTTGGATTGTCACCTGGTGGGTCGACGTGGGGCCTTTATCACCTATAAGGCAACTCCAGAATTTCTCTGTAATTTTCTTTATCCTTACAAAAAAAAAAGGCTATAAGTAGTGCTGTTCCTTTCTTACATGGCTCAAATAACCAGAATTTTCTATAGATATACAAAATGTCCATGAGGTTTTTGGATTTAAGTGCTCACTTTCAATCTTTTAATATAATCTTTCCATTTCTTCATAAATATGGGAGATAGTCAGAATCCTATAATCCATGATACTAAAGATTTAGTTTCTGTGGAATGGGAGTAGGTGGCATTTTTGTTTCTTTGCTTGCTCTGTTGTTGCTTTCATTCAGGTTATGATATATGTGACATTTCCATTTTGTTAATTATTCAAAGATGAAGTTCAAAAGCTCAGTCTTGTGCAGGTGGGCACAGATAACCAGGTTCTCAGTGATTGCAAACAATGAGAGAGTTTATAGCAAAAAGAGAGAGCAGATTTAAGAGAGAGCAGAAGAACATGGTCATGGGTCAACTCTGAGCAGAGATTGACCCTTAATGGCCAGAGGGATTCTATTTTTATAGGGTGGATATTTCCTGGCTAGTTTTGGTGGGATTTTATTGTTCATGTACAAGTAATTATATTACTTTTAGGCTACTGCGCATGTAGTCTTCCAAGATGTTCCTTGATTGCCTACCAGGGGAAAGGGGCCTGCAATGCTAATTTATTATAATGTTATTATAATGAAGCAGGAGTCATGTAGCATCTTCTGCACAGGTATAGTTATGATTCACTATGAGCTCTTTTCCAGAAAGTGGCCACAACCCCTCTTAGAACAGAGTCTCTGTCCTGTATTGATGTCCCTTGCCTTAGTCCTGGGGTGCCTCCAGAGTTTCCTCACTCCTGACTGTCTCCTGCCTCAACTCTACTTACAGCACAAAGCCCTCTAACAAATGCTAGGCCACTGTAAGAGTTTAGATTTTAGGGTATGATTTTGGATTGATGCTTTTCCTGAATTAAATTCACATTAAAATTTTCAGACACTGTTAAGAGAGCACACAAGTAAGATCAGCATTCTGTTGTAATGTGACAGCATAGTTTCTAATGGAGTGCTTGGAACACTAGACACAGTGCTGTTTAACCCTAATGTATATGTCTTCCAGTGAGCTGGTTTGCTGAAAGGATATACTGCAATAATTATTTAATGTGGAAGCTAGCATTCCAGGGTTTCTTCATGTCTAGTATTTAGCAAGATTAAATTTACTATATATTATGGAAATGACTCTAAATCATTTCTGTATTGAATAATGGAAGAAAATTATATATATTTGTAGCAGCAGGGAAAATTTACAAAATTTTCAAGGTAGAATGGTATTTATATATTCATTGGACTTAGCGCTGTACCTTTTAGCAAGACCAGCAGATTAGGACATGAAAATAACCCAGCTAATCAGTGTGGTTCTCCTGTCATTTTACAGCTGTTTGGCTTCCGGGGTTTTTGGTGTGTTTGCTGTTTGTTTGGTTGTTTAAGCTAAAGTGACTTGCAGGGTCTTCCTGGAATAAAACTGGTCATTACTTATTTGAGTTGCTTTGGAATATTTACCGGTGTGATTTGCATTTGGCTACATCCTTTCCTTAGCTTTATGTCCTTTCTGTGCACCCTACTTTCTGCATAGCAATGCTAGCTAGAGAATAGGTAGGAATTCAGAGAAGATTAGCCAACACATGAGAATTTTATGAGTATTCATATGATAATTTGCTTAAAGGTAGGTGGCAAAGCTTAGGGAGATTTATGAGGTTTAAAGGCACATATCCATAGTTTTTCAGAACCTTTTAAATTGTAGTAGATCTTTGGCTTTTCCAAATTTAACATGGGTTTTCATTGATTGGCAGGTAGCATGAGAGGTCAGGACATGTGGTAATTTATCGCTTTGCTGATAGATGCATTTGAATCATGTCTCTATTGAGGAAGGTATGCATGAGCCCAGTATGCATGAGCTCACCTGAGAATCTGGATTGACTTTGTGTTTCTTACTTAAAATGTCGTCAGGCGTGTGTCATAGCCATTACTAATGTTCGTTTGACAGAGTGGAATATTATGAAAAGCATATTCTGTACAACTGTGTAAATCAAATCTCATATAAGTCACATCTCCTTGAAGATATTCATATAACAGAAAATAATGAGAAGTCTGAGTTATTGTGTCTAGTCCCTTATGTAGTGTCTTAGAAGTATATAAGAAAAAATATATCGGTTACAGGCTCTAAGGAAGTTTATACCCTGGTTGTATTTCATATAATTTACTACTAAGTTTATGTAAGTGATTATAATCACATAGTTACATGTTAGTAAGTACTCCATCATTTTCACTTTTCAATGCATTAGTGCTTAAGAGTAAAATAGAAAAAAACATAATTAAGATGAAATTTATCATGGAGGACTTTCTGGAGAAAGAGAAACTTGAAACAAATTTTTTATGACCTTGTTGAAGGGTATTCCCATACTCACAATGAGGTCTTATGCCAAAAGACAACATTAGTGGTAGATAAATTGAGCAGTACACTCAGTAACCTACATGGTATGATTCACAAACAGGGAGAGTCTGCTCACTAGTGTCTGAAGTTTTCCTCATGATTTGGATAATTCTTTACCACAACACTTTGCTATCTGTTAAGAGAAAATGATCTCCCCTAGGGAAAGGCAACCCTAAGGCTGATTTGGGTATTTATAATTGAAAGTAAATGTTTTCAGATCCTTTATTAAAAAGAACTCAATTAGTTTGGGTCAGAGGATTGCCAGATACAATTTGACAACTTTACATTTTCAGAAGTATTACTACAGTGAACAGATGTTCATGAGGATCATAGATATGTTGCCTGTTTGTTTTAAGCAATCGGACTTCATAATCAATACAACCTTACCCACATTTTCAAGTGGGAATAAATTACCCTAGTGCCTATCAGTAAATGAGTGGATAGAAAAGCCATGGTACATTTACACAATGGAGTACTACATGACAAGAAAAAGGAAGGAAATCTTACCATTTGCACCAGCATGGTTGAACCTGGAGATTATTGTGCTAAATTAAATAAGCCAGTCAGAGAAAGATAAATACCATGTGATCTCGCCAATGTGTGCAATCTAATGAACAAAAAAATGACAAATAGAAACAGGTGTGAATACATGGAACAGACTGACAGCTATCAGAGTGGTAGGGGAGGGGCAAACTGGATGAATGAAAGTGAAAGGATTAAACAAACAAAAAACCTCAAAGACACAGACCACAGTGTCCTGACGGCCAGAGGGAAGTGGGGGCGGAGGCTGGATGGGGTTTGGCAAAGGGGTGGGGGAAATGGGGACATCTGTAATAGTGTCAACATTAAAAATAGAGTTATAAACAACAAAAATTCTTAACTGATTAAGGGCAATTTCAATAAGTACCTTCTCATGTAACCTTAGCAGAGAAGCTGGAATAATTTCAGGAAACGATTGTTATTTGCGTTATCTTACATCAGGTTTACCAACATTAATTTTTTTTTCCTCCCTTCAGATGTACATCCAAACAACAACACTTACTGTCTCCATGAGCTTAAGTGCTTCGGTGTCTCTGGGCATGCTCTATATGCCCAAGGTTTATATTATAATTTTTCATCCAGAGCAGAACGTTCAAAAACGCAAGAGAAGCTTCAAGGCTGTGGTGACAGCTGCCACCATGCAAAGCAAACTGATCCAAAAAGGAAATGACAGACCAAATGGCGAGGTGAAAAGTGAACTCTGTGAGAGTCTTGAAACCAACAGTAAGTCATCCGTAGACTTTCCGATGGTCAAGAGCGGGAGCACTTCCTAATAGATGTACGTTGAACATTCTTCTACTGGTCTTGGGGACTGTGCTACGTGGTTCCAGGGGCACGAAGGAACTTTCACACTATGAGACCTTCATGGCTGTGAGAGCCACTTGGTTAGAACCACATTATTTCAAGGTGCATGGCTCTTCTCCAGAGCATAAACATGCCCACACAATCTCCTTCCAAAGTGTGATACTTGGGTCTGTCTTTTGAGGCATTACAGGGCTTAAAATTTGGAACCATCTTCCAAATATAAAATTCTCTTTTAGTAATTAGAAACAATTCTTTAATCTTTGTTAGTTCATTATTGGTTACTTTTTATAGCATTGATAATTACCTAATATTTATAGAACATACTATCAAAGATCTTAGACAAGTAAATGTTATTTGGATATTTAGGGAAATGAGAAAACTGGTTAACTGACATGTGAGGTTAATACTTGTTTCCCCCCAAGTAGTCCCCTTCTTTGACTTCCTTTGATTTCCCTTGAACGTATTAAGATAATAAGAACTCTTATCTGAAAGCCTCATGATGCTGAAAACAGAATCCTTTTCTACAACCACCACTAGGCTTTTCCCTTCCTTGTCTACCTTCCTCTTCACTATAGTCCACCCCCAAAGAAGAATGTTTTAATGATACACAGGTACTGAGCTAATCCACGGGAGTTAACTGATTTATTCAGTTTATCTTGGTATATGGAAGAGTAGCAAATAGTGAAAATTTGTATTGTAAAAAACACCAGAAAGCTGAGTATAGTTAAACTAAACAAACAAAACTAACCAACATCACATTACTAGTTCTGTAAATGGATCAAAAATAAATAAAAGCAAATGTACTTGCAATTAGAATGGCTTCCTATCTTCTGGAAATACAACACAGGTATTTAATAATTAAGGCTAAAACCCTATGCAAAAACACTGTCCTCCTCTCAGATTCCCCCAGAAGGCTGTTTCCTCTATTCTCTGTATTTTTGACATGACATACAGGGAAGATTAAAAGTTGATTTTATCTCCCTTAATTATAATAACAACTTATAGTCTTCACTAGATTTATAAACTTTCTCTTAAATCAAGATTTTCAAGTGAACATTATTTACTCTAAATGCCTCATATGCAGACATATCCTTAGAAGATAGATATTAATTAATGAAACTTATTGGCTTCAATTACTATCAGACTTCTTGAAATTATTGGCCAGATCATCTAGAAAGAGTACCTTCAGCTCACTGATACCAAATTTAGTCACTTGTAAAGGAAGAAGCTTTGTAAGAAATCTACAAACACTCCCCACATAGTCACCTTTCTACAAACATGAGAATCTGCAAGAGAAGGCATGACAAGAATGGATTATGGTTAAAAAAATATTACAGCCATCTCTGATTTTAGGTAAGCAATTAACTAAAATTGGGCCTATTTAGGCTCCTAGCAAAAGATGAACTATAGCTACTCTCAAAGTCATCAGAGTAGAATGCTTATGATTTGAGAGCAGAATCTTCTCTGTGTTTTTCTGCCTTGAAAGCATCAGGACAGGAAGGTAAACCTGTTGTAGGATGACAGGAAACTGCTGCTAGCCAATGAGACGCTCTGAACACTGACACTTAGTATGGTCCACCAGTGTCTAGAGTTGTGCTCTTTTTTTAGCCTCAATCCAGAAAGCTTTAGAAACTATGGTTGCAAATAGGAACAACCTATTACAATGGAACAAATACCAGTGATCCCAGACTCATCTGTGGATTGTGGTGAGAAAAAAATTCATCAACTTTTCTACTCTTTTGAAACATAAATGGGTTCCCTGAAGATGAAAATTTTGAGTATTGTTAAAGACTAACCCCATACTATAGAACTAAGTCTCATACATTTTCTGTTTCCCTCTATTATTTTATGTTGATGATGAAATGGAAATCACATAGCATGTGTACGTTTCCCTGTTTTCTCTGAAATAAGAATGAAAAATTACAATTGCAAGGCCTGTATGGAAAGTAAGCCTGTAATATTCTGGAGGAGTCACATGCGCACTTTTAGAATATAAAGAAAGTTAAAAAGGTGAATCAAGATCAAGTCCATTACTACCTAAAAGGAGATTAAATTATACTATTGGAAATATTATACTTTATTGTATTCCTCTTTTATAGGAGTAGTTTGGATTTGAATAAATAAAGCCCAGATAAAGTGATTATAGTTTGCACATTCATGAGAGATAGTGCATGAAATCCTCATATATCCTTGCCCAATCCTACTCCAGGTAAACATTGTTAACCTCTGTTTACTTACATGACTAGTGTCGTGGACCCCAGTGTCCCTGTTGTCTTCTGTACTCCATGTAACAGTAGTTTTAACAGAGTCAAAGTCTTCTAAAAGTGTAAGCTCTTGAAAAGTTTCAATAACTTAAATAGCTTAAATGCAATACGTGTCTTCTAAAAGTGAATCAGGTCTTTAGAAATGTAACTGAACATTGGAAAATCCTTTGCCACTTAATATCTGTAACTAGCCCCATACCACCTCAGATCTAAAACACCTGCTCTTGCAATGGGTGGAGTCTATTCTCAATAAATCAGGCTGATGAATGCCCTGGAGCACTCTCTGTGTGGCTGCCACCCCATACTTCTGCCACCAGACTATCGATAAGTCATCCTTACTACAATGGAGTGACAATGCCACGCATGAAGAAAGTGTTTTGTAAACTCTAAGTCATTGTATAAAGGTAAATATAACATCATTGCCATGAAAATATGGATTTGTCTGTGGTTCACAGAAAAGAGAAGACTTAAATTAAAAAACTATTGTTTTAGAATCCCTTTTTTAACTATGTTGAGGATTTCAATAATTATGACTATGGTTCTGTTGTTGGGATTTTTCTGACAAAGGGGCTGTGTATTTTTGATGTACATACATCTGCAACCCTTTTCCTTTATGGCCCTGGAGCAGCTCCACCAGCCCATCATACTTGGAAACTTCATCCCAGTGATGACTTGTCAGTGCCAGGAATTCTGGTCACTTATTTAAGGTTTTAAAGCTTCAAAAGCTACACAGAAAAAAAAAATACAAATAATGTGAAGCTGGAAGGGAGACCAACAGGTCCATGTTAATTACTGGATTTGCAGAAACTACATTTCAAACAAACAAAAAAGTTGTATTGTTTCATGAAAGGGCAGAAAGGGAGTTAGAAACAAAGTTGATATATATGAATTTTATCAACTGTACCTGATTAACAAATGGGTGTAACATAGTGTTCCCCAGCTATGTTCATGAATAATTCATGAAACAGCTACGGCCAGAAGTAAATCTGTTTTCTCTAGCTTATGAGCACAATGTGGTATGCACAGGAAATTCGTTGTTGCTGGACTCTAAAACTAATTTCCACATATTTATCGCCACTGTCAAAACTCTCTCTGCTGGCTCGTATGTACATCTCTCATTCATTTTGCTCTGGAATAATTCTGGGTAAAAATCCTTGCAAACTATCTGCCATTCACAAGGTTTTTGCCATATCATTGTTTTCATGTTGACTAAATTGTCGGTTTCCAGAGCCTTGTACTCCTTTTTCTAAACATTAGAATTATTAAGATTTCTTTCCTTTTCTAAATTATGGTCTCAATTCTCAGTGGAATTCTACTTTTTTCCCATAGTGTTCACTTCTAGGAGCTTATAAAAATGAAATATGGATCTTTAATTAGCTGTAGTTTTAAAGCTGGGACTATCCTTGAAGATGGTCTGATCCAGGTCATTTTCTTTTGAATAAACACCTGAATATCCTCTTTAAAATCTTTTTGACAATTATTCTTGTATTTCAACCATAATTTTTCCTTCTAGCTTCCCACAAGTTTGATAAATATTTTCTACACTTTTAGTTACTGTTGGATATACTGGAAAAAGCATGAAATTGAACAGCCTTTTTGAAGGTCATTTTTCTAACTCTTAGGACAATTTTTCTGTATCTTGTGTACAAAGCTTTATGAATGTTCATCAAAAACATAGTTGAAGTACAGATTTTATTTTCTTTGAAGAAATATGGAAGTATATGAAAGTGTTATATAAATTAGAAATAATAAATAAAATGATAAAAGTAAATGAGCATAAAAATCATTATGTTTCACTTCACACCAAAACAAATACAACAGACACCGACCTTGGGGATGAGGTAAGTAGAAGAGTAGGGTTCCATCCTGATTTGCTCAGACAACAGCTGGTCCCACACAAACCTACTCTGCTTCCACAGCCACAAAAACCCAATATTTTAGACTTTTGACCAGTGATGAAACTAAGGACAGTGACCTGGCTTAGTAAACTTTTGTCACTCATTTTGTAGGAAACAACATAATTTAACACCAAGTCGAAAATATACTTCCTCTCCACTGTACCACAAAACTAACCCAGAAGAAGTGTGAACAATGTAGATAAGAAAGCAGATACGTCACCTATTTTGGAACAAAGCTTCTAATACTCAATTTTATCAAAAACAGCAAAAACATCTAAAATGAGCACTTCTTCCGGCTCCCAGTGCTAATGCCAGTGATGGTGCACTTTGCATGACCTCAGTCTCTGGAAACCTTGTCTGGTCAACACCAGTGGTGATGTACACTAGCAGGAAATGAGTCTGAGTGACAATTATGTCAAAGGGAGAGCTTTACAATTTCCTTATTCAATGTTCAAAAACTAAATTATTCCTTTTTCACTTAATTTTTTTTCAATTATAGTTGATACACAGTATTATATTAGTTTCAGGTGTACTGCCCAGTGATTAGACATTACATGACTTACTAAGTGATCACCCTGGTAAATCTAGTACCATCTGACACCATTCACAGATATTACAATATTATTGACTATATTTCCTATACTGAACTTTACATCCCTGTGACCATTCTGTAGCAACCAATTTGTACTTCTTGATCCTTCATCTTTTTCATCCATCTCCCCAACACCTCTCCCACTTGGCAACCATCAAAATGTTCTCTGTATCTATGAGTCTGTTTCTATTCTGCTTTTTTGTTTATTTTGTTCTTTAGATTCCACATGTAAGTGAAATCATATGGCTCTATCTCCCTCTGTCTCACCTATTTCACTCAGCACAATAACCTCTAGATACACCCATGTTGTTACTGATGGCAAGATTAATTCTTTTTTGTGGCTGACTCATATTTCATT
>VMDR010028325.1:0-13196 GCA_007922815.1 Macrotus californicus
TGGTTGACATAAATTACCAATAACAGAAATGAAATAGGGGGGCATCACTACAGGACATACAGATACTATAAGATTAAGAAGTATAAACTGGTGCTTACAAAATAATCATGGAAGCAGAGAATCTTAAAAGCCACAAGAAAAAAGCAGGTAGTTACCTATAAAGGAGCTCCCATTAGACTGTCATCTGATTTCTCAACAGAACATTTCAGGCCAGAGGGCGTGGCATGAAATATTCAAGGTGATGAAAAGCAAGGGCCTACATTCATGGCTACTTTACTTAGCACGGCTGTCATTTAAAATCAAAGGAGAAATAAGGAGCTTCCCAGACAAGAAAAAGCCAAAGGAGTTTGTTAACACCAAACCAGTACTATAACAAATGTTAAAGGGCTTCCTGTAAAAGAAGAAGAAAAGAGAAAGAAAACAGAGGAAAACAATCTAACAATAAAATGGCACCCATATGTATCTATCAATAATCACCCTAAATGTAAATGGCCTTAAATTTACTTTATGTCAACCAAAAGACAGAGAGTAGCTGAATGGCTAAGGAAACAAGATCCATATATATGCTGCCTCCAAGAGACCCATCACAGATCAAAGATACACACAGACTAAAGTAAAAGGATGGATAAAGACATTTCACGCAAATAGAAAGGAAAAAAAAGCTGGGGTAGCAGTACTTATATCCAACAAAATAGACTTTAAAACCAAGTCTATAGTAAGAGACAAAGAAGGACACTACATAATGATAAAGGGAACAATCCAACAAGAAGATATAACCCTAGTAAACATTTACACACCCAACATAGGAGCACCAAAACGTGTAAAGCAAATCTTGATGTACATAAAGGTAGAGATTGACAGAAACAGTCATAGTCAGGGATTTTAACACCCATTTACTTCAATGAATAGATCCTCCAGGCAGAAAATCAACAAGGAGACAGTGGCCTTAAACAACACACTAGATAAATGGATTTAATTGACATCTACAGAGCACTTCATCCCAAAGCAGCAGAATATACATACTTTTCAAGTGCACATGGGATGTTTTCTAGGATAAACCACATATTAGGGCACAAAACAAGTCTCAATAAACTTAAGAAGTTTGAAATCATATCAAGCATCCCTCTTGATCAGAATATTATGAGCCTAGAAATCAATCACAAGAAGAACATTGAAAACATACAAAGACACTGAAGCTAAATAACGTGTTACTAAACAATGAATGAGTCAAAATGAGATCAAGGAAGAAATCAAAAGATACCTTGAAACAAATGAAAGTCAGGAGATGACAATCCAAAATCTGTGGGACACTGGGAAAGTAATCCCAAGAGGGAAATTCATAGCATTACAGGCCTATCTCAAAAAACAAAAAAAGCTCAAATAAACAATCTAATTTGACACTGAAAGGAACTTGAAAAAGAACAACACACAAAGCCCAAAGTAAGTAGGAGGAAGGAAATAGTAAAGATCAGAGGAGAAATAGATGAAACAGAGCCTAAAAAAATGACAGAAGATTAATGAATCCAAGAGTTGGTTCTTTGAAAAAATAAACAAGACTGACAAACCTTTAATCAGACTCATCAAGAAAAAGGAGAAAAGACCCAAATAAATAAAATCAGAAATGAAAGAGGAGAAATAACAACTGACACCAAGGAAATACAAAGGGTTGTAAGAAAATATTATGAACAACTATGTGCCAACAAACTGAACAACCTGGATGAAATGATTAAATTCCTAGAAACATGCAATTTTCCAAAATGAAATCAAGAAGAATGAGAGATTCTGAATAGACAGATTACACCTAGTGAAATTGAAACACTAATCAAAAAAACCCCAACAAACAAAAGCTCTGGACTGGATGGCTTCCCAGGTGAATCTTACCAAACATTCTGAGAAGAACTGACACCTCTCCTTCTCAAACTATTTTTAAAAAATCAAGAAGAAGGAAGGCTCCCAAACCCATTTTATGAGGCCAGCATTATCCTAATTTCAAAACCAGATAAAGACACTACAAAGAAAAATTATAGGCCAATATTCCTAATGAACATAGATGCTAAAGTCTACAACAAAATATTAGCAAACCGACTACAGCAATACATTAAAAAGATCATCCACCATGATCAAACAGGATTTATTCTGGGAATGAAAGGCTGGTATAACATTCGTAAATCTCTAAATGTAATTCACCACATAAACAAAATGAAGGATTAAAACCACATTATCACATCAATAGATACAGTAAAAGCATTTGATAAAATCCAGAATCCATTAATGACAAAAACACTCAGCAAAGTGGGAATAGAGGAAACATATCTAAACATAATAAAGTCCATATATGACAAACCCACTGACAGCATCATACTCAATGGGAAAAACTACAAGTGTTCCCCTCAAGATCGAGGAGATAGGGATGTCTGCTTTAACCTCTTATTCAACATAATACTACATGTCCTACCCACAGCAATCAGACAAGAAGAAGAAATAAATGGCATCGAAATTGGAAAGGAAGAAGTAAAACTGTCTTTATTTGTAGGTGACATCATACTATATGTAAAGAACTCTAAAGATTCCACCAAGAAACTACTAAAACTGATAATTATAAGACACTGAAGAAAGGAATTGAAGAAGCTACAAGTAAGTAAAGCACATACTGTGTTCATGGATAGGAAGAATTAACATCGTTAAAATGTCCATACTACCCAAAGCAATCTATAGATTCAATGTAATTCCTATCATGATTCCAATGACATTTCACAGAACTAGAATAATATTTCAAAAGTGTATATGGAACAACAAAAGACCCTGCATAGCAACAGCAATCGTGAAAAAGAAGAATAAACTTGGAGGAATCATGCTACCTAATAACAAACTATTCTGTAAGGCCACTTTCATCAAAAGAACATGAAAACTGACATAAAAAGACACATAGATCCATGGAACAGAGATCTTGAAAAAGAAGAATAAACTCGGAGGAATCATGCTACCTAATATCAAATTATTCCATAAGGCCATAGTAATCAAAAGAACATGAAAACTGGCATAGAAAGACACACAGATCAATGGAACAGAATAGATGGCCCAGAAGTAAACCCATACCTTTACAGTCAATTAATATTTGACAGAGGAAGCAAGCACATACAATGGGTTAAAGATAGTTTATTCAATAAATGGTTTAGGGAAAGTTGGACAGATACATACAGAAAAATGAAACTAGACCACCTTCTTACACCACATACAAGAATAAATTCAAAATCAATCAAAGACTTAAATGTTAGACCCCAAACCATAAAAACTTCAGAAGAAAACATAGGCGGTAAAATCTTGGATATTGCTCATAGAAAATTTTTATTGGATATATCTCCCCAGGCAAAGGAAACAAAAAACAATTAACAAATGGAACTACATCAAACTGAAAAGTTTTTGCACAGCAAAGGAAATCATCAACAAAATGAAAAGACAACCCACAGAATGGGAGAACATATTCACTGATGCACCTACCCAATAAGAGGTTAATATCCAAAATTTATAAAGTACTTACAAAACTCAACACCAAAAAACAAACAACCCAATTAAAAAATGGGCAAAGGACCTGAATACACATTTCTCCGGGAGAACATACAGATGGCCAAATATATACAGATAGACATATGAAACTAATCATCAGGAAAATGTGAATTAAAACCACAATGAGATAGCATCTCACACTTGTCAGAATGGCTATATCATCAGTAAATCAACAAACAAGTGCTGGTGAGGATGTGGAGGAAAGAGAACACTTTTGTACTATTGGTGAGAATGCAGATTGGTGCAGCCATTGTGGAAAGCAGTGTGAAGATACCTCAAAGAGTTAAAAATGGATCTGCCTTTTGACTCAGTGATCCCACTTCTGGGAATATATCCAAAGGAACCCAAAACACTAATTCGAAAGAATATAAGTACCTGTATGTTCACTGCAGCATTATTTATAATCATCAAGATATGGAAGCAGCCCAAGTGTCCATCAATAGATGAGTGGATAAATCAACTATTGGACATTTACACAATAGAATACTACTGAGCCATAAAAAATAAGAAAATTTTACCCTTTGGGATAACAGGTATGGACCTGGAGAACATTATGCTAAGTGAAATAAGCCAGTCAGAGAAAGGCAAATACCATATGATTTCACTTATATGTGGAATCTAATGAACAAACTGAACTAATAAGGAAACTGGGGATAGACCCATAGATGGAGAGCAGGATGACAGTTGGGGCAGAGGGTTAGGTTAGGGACCGGAGGAATCGAGCAAAAAGGAAAAAGGACTCATGGACATGGACAACAGTATGGTGATTGCTGGGGAGGAGGGGGGTATGTGGGACAAAATGGTAATGGGAAAAAAATACAATATAGATTAAAAAACCGATGCAAAAAAGTGGTCATGGAGATATAAAATACAGCATACAGAATATAGTCAATAATATTGTAACTTGAAATATCAAAGGGATCACTTTGTAAAGAATGTGATTACCTAACTACTGTGCTGTACACCTGAAACTAACACAAAATAATAATAAATGTAACTTGTATTTGAAACAATTAATTCAAAACAAAGAATTAAATCCTCTGAATAGTTTTTCACCTATTAAATTTGCAATTATAGATCTTCTCACTAAGAACTTAACTGCAGGCTCAGATGCTTTACTGGTAAATTTTACTAACGGGTTAAGGAAGGAGTAATGCAAGTTGTATATAAACTCTTTGAGGGGAGAGAGGAGCAGGGATCACTTCCCAGGAGAGATTATGTTTCCAGATTACCCTGATAAAATAACCAGTTTAAAAAATCACAAGGAAAGGAAACTATGGAACAATAGCCCTGATTAATATAGACACAAAAATCTGTAACATAATTTTACGTAATTGAATACAGCGATATATAGTAAGGGATAATACAACATGATCAAGTTGGGTTTATCTCAAGAATGCAAGGTTGATTTAACATCTGGAAATAATTCAATGCAACTCACCTATTAGCAAACTAAAAAACAAAAAAATCCAAAGCGGAAAACATCACCTCCATAGATGCAGAAAATATATTAGACAAAAAGACAGCATCCATCAGCATACTAGCAGTACAAGGAAGCTTCCTTAATCAAATAGAAAACAAACTACCATCATACTTAATCAGGAAAGATTGAATAGCATCTTTTTATGGTTGAAAAAAAGGCAAGAAAATTGTTTTCCATGTATAGAGGGTGGAGATGAGAAAAAAACCTCTATTTTTTTTTTAACCCAGTGCATCCTGGCACAATTATGTTATATTTAGCTCTTTATTTTCAGTTCAGTTCTCTCCTCTCATTTTTTAATAGGCAGCAAGGAGAAACTAGGAGGCACCTTTAACATTCTGCCTGAAAATCTCTAGCTAAGTCATCATTTTACCAGATTACTATAAGCAAGAGTGTTGTTAAAATTTCTAACACTATATAACAAATGTCTCCTTTCCTTCAGTCTCCAATAATTTTCCCTCACTTTCCTTCAATCTATCACTAATAGCCTCCTCAATGCCATTTAAGCATCTGGCCATGGTTCAGTCCCAAAGCCAAGGCCATGTACTTGTTTTTGCTACAATAGCGGTTTGGTACCAGTTTCAGGTACCAAAATCTTTTTAGTTATCTATTGCTGTGGAAAATATTATCCCAAATTTAGTAGTATAAAACAACAGTTATCTATTTTCACCAGCCACATTTCATGGCTTTGGGGTTAACTAAACTCAACTAAGGTAGGTGTGACTAGGTCTGACATGTACCTGAAATCAGATGGTGGCTGTGTCTGAAGTCATCTCAGACCTCCTCACTCATACGTCTGGTTGTTGATGCTGGCTGTCAGCTGGGACCACAGTGGGGACTGTTGATCAAACAACTACACAGGGCCTCTCCGTGTGACCTGGCCTTCACAGCATAGAGGATAGGTTCCAAGGACAGGGGTTCCAAGATACAGGCAGAAGTAAGCCTCACAAATCATTCAGGCTCACTTTCTTGCTCCTACTCTTTAGGAGCAAGTCTTTAAGTGGAGGGGTGATGGGGGGGGGGCTCTGCCTGCAGGGTCCCAGCCGCCACAGATGAGAATAAGTCTACCAAGACACAATCTGCTTGGGGAGGAAAGGTGGCCGAGCTCTCAAAGGAGAAGGGCCAGGAGCCTGTTCCTCAATGGGCTTTTACTGGATCCAATTTGCACAGGAATACAGGTAAAGCTCATCAGTCATTGTCAGGCAGTAAGGATCAAACAATAGATAACATTCAAAGAACCATGAGCGCTTATTCTGAGTCAGGGTCAGATAGCTAAAGGGCCATAAAACTTTGGGGAAACAAACTCATTCTATGTTTGGACCCTTATCAATTAAACTGAGGATATAAACAAAGCAGGTTTCACAGGATTTTATGCATTCTTTCTTAGGCCTGATTGCCCCAGGGAACTGCCCTTTCCAGTACAGGGCGCACCTACCTCCGGCATTGTTTCAGGCTTAAATCAGGCAGGGGAAGTAAGACAGCCAAGAGATTAGGAGACTTCTTACAGACAGAACGAGGAATCAGGCTATGTCAAAGCCGAGGGGCAAGGGTCCATCATCCCCTTTTTTATAGCCCTCCAAGTTCTTCCCTGAATACCCCTTCATGACCATGCCTGTCTTAGGTTGTCCCTCACTTGAGGAATCTTACCTGTCATTGGCTAACCAGTCATCCACCCAGGGCCAAGTAGGGTGAAGTAAAAGGGGCAGAGGAAGTGCCCCTGACAGGGAGATAAGCTTTGTTTCCTTATTGGCTTATAGTCCCAAGGTCTCTCACTCAGCCTTAGCCATGCGGATTATAGCTTCTGAAACCAGGCAGGGTGGTTCCTAACATCTAAGGCCACCCATATTTGAGGGCAGAAGAATTAGACTCTATCTCTTCATAGAAGGAGTATGCAAGAGTTTGAGGACACTTTTGAAAACAGTCACCCAACAGCATAAATTATACAGGTACCAACTGGACAACAGGAGTGAAAACATGAACATTAATCCCATGCTCCTGTAAATTCCTAGGCATTTTACTGCATCTAATGCAACAAACCTGGACTCCAAAAAGCAGTGAGGACACCATTACATTGGAAAAGGTACTATAAAAACTCCCTCGTGGCTAGTTCCAGTTAAGATCTTAGGGAGTACTCTCAGGCTCAATACATCTTTCAGCTCTATGTCTGGGCCTCTTCACTATTTTTTTTTCATCCCCACTGCCATAGGCCCTCACAACCAAAATTTACATCTTGTTGTAGTCTCTGTGATCCCCTTGGTCCTTGGTTATAAGAAATATAAGCATTTCAGAGTTGAGGCTTTACATCAAGTTTGCCCTCCTTTCTGGTGCTTCTCTGATCTTAAGTACTTCTTTCTCTGGTTTCCCAGGGTCTAGTCCAAGCTTTGTGCCCTGGCTGAAGGAATCAGGTACCTCTCATTTTCTGCCAATTTTCCTGCCTACCAATTCCAATTGTTTTAAAGACAAAAGTCTCCATCTGATCCCTATTTCTCATAGCTGGCACCCTATCTGCTACTGCCAACATGCCCTCATCCTGTGATCTGCCCACCTGCTAGGGAGCCATCTATTGCTCACCTCTGGCCATCGTTTTTGCCAACCACCTGCCTGCCTGGACATTTAGCTTCTACCTGTTGCCAAAGCCCCTGGACAGCAGGTTCTGCCATTCTTTTTGTATTTCCAAGCTGCTGCGCCCTTCTCCAAAAGATTGGTTATTCTCCAGGTCTGGCTCTCTCCCACTATATCTATCTCCTAATCCTGACATCTACCAAACAGCATTTGACTTTCTCTCTGGCTGCCACTGCCTCCTTTTCACTCTTATACTCCATGCCCAGTGAGATCTATGGAAGCAATTAGAAAAACAAATTCACCATGCGAGGATCAGTCTGATTTTACCACTTCAATTAAAAACTTGCACAGCATCGAACTCCATTACCTTCTCTATTGCTCCATCTCTAGGAAAACTGACTGTTCCAACCTTCCCTGACTGGTTCCTGAGCTTCTCCCCCTTTGGCTTTCTCTTGGCTTCCAAGACCTGCAAGCTCCATGCCTATGGCCTGATGCCCTGGATTTCAAATTCCTGGCTCTCTCACAATTCAGCAGTCATCTGGCCCTCAACACTCAGACTGTACCTTGCACACCCAGCTTTCTGGTTCCTGCCTGATCAGTCACACTAGCTGCCACCCACATCTGGGTAAGTTTTCTTATTCTATCTGGAAAAGTGGGGAATAAGTTAAATTATTTTGTATCTCTAATGCTAAACTTTATTTCTGCTACTTGTACATATTTTAGATTTTTAAATGCATAACAGACATTAGAACCTTTGGTAAGTTATCCTTGACCTCCATTTCATTTAATGGAAACTTGAGAATTTGATTTTACATTTAGGATATATTTTTTTCTAAGACTCCTCCAAACTGGCATGAATTTTTGATGGGAATAATAATATGATTAGCATGTTTATAAATTAACAGTCAAGGAGGTGTACAAACCCAAAATTATTCCCACAGGAAGCAAGTTGCTGGCTCTGACATCCCTTCTCTTTCTTAGCTTGCCAGAAACAGATGTTGACAGTTCTCTCATTTGGGGAATTTATCCAGAAGGATGAATATTACCCTTGAGAAACACAATATACTGTACATGACTTCTTATAAGCAAAGAAGAGGTTTATTTAAGCTTAGAGAAAGTGCATACTGACAACCTGTGCCGAGAAAGCAAAGCATGCCATAAAGCAATCTAAAAGCTTGGCCAGGCCTCCACCTCATGGAACTTTTCGAGGCTGGTTGAAAGGGGCAATTGATAATGTACTCAGAGGACTGCAGATGGAATCAGACCTAAGAGATTGAAGTCTTCTCCACACAAAGGCAGAATTCTCTGAGAATTCTCTGAGAAGTGAAAAATATCAGCCATCCAGGTGGCTGTTTTGCCCACATTTCATAAAGGAATCCCATTTCTTTTAACACATCAAAAAAACTATAATTAATCTATTTTCACTTAAATCAAAAGGTGTATATCAGGAACTTCTCATATACAAAACACTATACATATAGACATAAAAATAATATATGATAGTTTCTATTCTCAAAAACTTCAAAATACAAATTGGTTAGAATCTGAAAAGTAAAAAGTCTTGTGAAAAAAATAAAATCACTTTATTTGTCTAGCAGTGCCCATAAAATGTAGTCTACATTTCTTAGCATAGTTTTTGTTTTTTAATGCAGCATGCCTGATTTTGCTGGGGGTCAAATATATGACATGCAACTCACAGAAATGTGTCTGCGTTGTTGAATGAATGAAAACATATATGGGGAAAGAAATGAAACGGCTCAGCGATTCCAATAGATGGGGAAAGGGTTGAAGCCACCAGAGCCCAGGGGTGGGCAGCAATCAGAGATGGATGGCTCCCTTTGAACAAAGATGTCATGCTGACCTGGTGGAGAAGATGGCAGAATGCAAACCCTGCAAGCGGTATCTGGCAACTGCCATCAAAAGAATAGAGTCAATGTATAATCAGGGTGACCTGAAACCTCCTATCACATACCCCTGCCTTCAGGGACACAAGTCTGTGGCACTTTTAAATATGTAATACTACACCTCTATGCTCATCAAGCAGGAAACACTTGTGCTTCTGGTGTTGGTGGACCTCTTCATATAACAAGTTCACGGACACTGAGCTGTTGGTCTGTGTGACTTTGTTGCCTGCGGACAGAGCTCTTCCTGTCATTTGGTTTCAACATTTAATGATCATTAAAATGTGTCATATTTGGTCTAGATATATCATATATTGAAAATTCAACACTCTCTTTTGACCAGAAGTTTTGACAACTTTATTGGTTTACAGAGAATCAGGTGAGTTAAAAATATGATCTGCCTAATATTTTCAGCTGCCAATGACTTAGCTTGTGGTCAATATTATTAGCTGTGCTTGTCAAAATATCTGAAAAAAGGAAAACCTTTTTAAATAAAACCAAGGATACAATTAAACCCAATGTTTCTATTTCTGTGATTCTGTTGTGAGAAAATAATCACAAAGTAGTAATATTTTATATAAAAAGAAGTTTGTGAAAACATTTATAACATTAAAAATGACATAAAACATAAATGGTTGTATAGATCAGTACATTTGTCCCATGAGTATGAGCACAATTTAAAAATAAAAATTTTATCATCAGGAACAGATTCTCACCATGTAATATTAAATGATAGAAGCTTATAGTCATTCAACAAACAGTTGTTATGTGCTGACCATGTAACGAGCATTGTTACAGCACTAGGGCATGACTACAGACCCCGGGACAAAAAAGAAATCTCTTCCCTCGTGGAGACTAATTTCTGGTACATTTAATAATGTTCTTTTAACTATGTAAACAAACAACCAGGCAAACAAAATAAGCAGGCATAAGCAAGAAAGAAGAAGGACATTGTAGCAGACACTGTATTTGTACCCCTCAGATCCCTGTATCATTTTTGGTGCACAATTTCTCATGTGTGCTTTCCCTCCCCAAGCCAGAGCTTGCCTCTCCATTGATTGGCTGCTCTTGGCTGGCTGCAGAGCCTGCTTTGCTAAAAGTGCCTGGGAATATACAGACCCCAGGGGCAGCCCTTAACCAGTGACTGAAGGGAACCTGCATCTCTCTTGCTCTGATTGGGACATCTCTCACCTGTGGGTCGACCCACAGCTACTCACTGTACATCCTTGTTTCCCGTAGCACCTTTGCTGCTGGAGAGCCAAACTGAGACTAACATTTGAACGGAGATGGCATAATGATAATAAGCATAACTTAAATCTACTGAGCACCTCTTCTATATCAGATTTAACATGAATTATCTTAATTTTTACAGCTACCCTTTGAGATAAATACTATTAATACCTGTAATAATAATAAATATTATTATTACAGGTGAATATAAGGCTATGGGCATTTTCTTTTTCTTTCCTATATTTTCACATCCTTCACAATTTTCTGCCAAGTTACTACTCTTACATTTGAACGCAAATCTTTGTCAGTCAGCAAGTGGCAAAATGATCACATCATCACCAGGATGCTTCTCAATCTCTATCAATAAATTTCATTATGAAAGTGAGTAAATATTCATGGATTTGAGTGGATTTCTGCTCTTGCCTCTGAAATTTGCTGGATTATCTGGGAATTTTTGATTAGGCTAATTTATGGTAACCTTTCAGGATCACCTGTATTTAAAAATATTACTCTTTCACTTACAGGTACACCTCAGAGATATTGCAGGTTGGGTTCCAGATCACCATAATAAAGCAAATATTGCAACAAAGTGAGCGGCACAAAGTTTATTTCCCAGTGCATATAAAATACGTTTACACTATATGAGCACACATTAAATGTGCAATAGCATTATGTCTAAAATAAAGTACATACCTTGCTAAAAATGCTAATATCAACAGATTTACTTGACTCAGGGTTGCCACAAACCTTCAATTTGTAAAAAATGTAACTTTTTGCAATGCTCAATAAAGCAAAGGACAATAAAAAGAGGTATGCATGAATTCTTCCAATTTGTCCTAAAATGTCCTAATTTTGTTTTTAAATTAATAATAAATTGCCCTGATCTTAATGGCATACTTATATTTAGTTTTGAGATTTTTCTAAGATAATAATACCTTCATAACAAATTTATTGACTTAACTTGCATTTGTCAAAGCTCATCACATGCTTCTTTCTGTAAGACCAAAAAGAGGAAAGGCCTACAGAAGTTGAACCACTCAAACATTAATATATACTATTTCTTTATGGTGACTTAAAATAAGAAAAGAGTCAGCTGGGAAAGTTGCTCCCTACCTTTTTTGGAGTAGAAGTGTCAGTCTTAGAACAGAAGCCAACTCTCTTCTTGTTAATGCCATACCCTGTAAGGCTGAAACTCCTATACATCCATGTTCCTTGAAGTTTGATCACATGGGACAAAAATCTATCTCTAAATAGGATAGAACTGGAGACTATTAGGCTAAGTGAAATAAGCCAATTGGCAAAAGACAAATACCGTATGACCTCACTTATAACTGGAATCTGATGAACAAAATAATGAGAAAAATAGAACCAGAGATATGGAAACATGGAGCAGATTGAGAACTGGAGGAGGGAAGGAGAGAAGGGAGGGGAATGATGGGAGGGAGGGGAAGGGAC
This sequence comes from Macrotus californicus, assembly GCA_007922815.1. NCBI lineage: Eukaryota > Metazoa > Chordata > Mammalia > Chiroptera > Phyllostomidae > Macrotus > Macrotus californicus. Next base: position 12,193 of record VMDR010028325.1, read on the forward strand.
TAGTCAAAGAACCTGTATAAATAACTCATGGACATGGACAACATGGGGATTGACTGTGCGCAAGAGGGGTGGGCTGGCTGGAGGGGGGCAAAAGGGGAAAATAAGAAATTGGGACAACTGTACTAGCATAGACAATAAAAAAAAGGAAAAAATAAAATTATGGAAAAGACAAAAAAACTACCTACCTACCTACCTACCTACCTACCTACCTAACTAAATAAATAAATACTGGTGAAATTTAAGGAAGCTTTAAACTGCCAAGCCAGAGGAACAGCAGGGGTCTATCTGGTCCTTGAGGATGCCCTTGCCCAGAAGTGATATCTGCAATATCATCCAGCATTCCTAAGAGTAGTATTTGCTTGGTGTGATATTTTCTTCAATATATCAATGTTTTTATATTCAAAGTGTGTTTCTTGAAGGCAGTGTATAGTTTGCTATTGCTTTATAATATACTATACAAGTTCTTTTTAATCCTAAAGACCATTTATATTTAATATAATATCAAATTGGTTGACTTCAATTTGCCATTTGGGTATTTATTTTCTATTTTCCAACCTGTTCTTTGTTGCTCATTTCCATCTCTGCCCTCGTCGTTTTTTAAATTAATTACTTTTAGTGTCCCATTTTATCCTCTCTGTTGGCTCACTCACCGTATGACTGTGGTTTTATTGTCAGTGGTCTCTCTTGAGTCTACAATAAGCATCATTAACTATCTGTTTACCTTCAAAGTATAGTACACTCTTTTATAGATAATGATATTACACTTTCATTTTCTTCTTCTCTTTTATGTAATTTTGATCATAGAATTGACATCTATGATTGTTGTAAATCCCAGGACACTTTATTATTTTTCCTTTATGTAGTCAAACAGGTTTTAGAGAAATTTAAATCGAGAAAAGTGTCATTTATATTTACCTATATATTTATCAACTGTCGTTTGCTACAGACTTTGCTGTTCATCTAAACTTTTATCTGGTTTCATTCATTTTTCAGCCTGAGAATTT
>VMDR010028326.1:0-13195 GCA_007922815.1 Macrotus californicus
GGGGTAGGGAAAGGAAACACAGGGGAGAGGACAGGAAAAGAAGCTAGAATTTTCTGAACATATCATGTTTGATTGATTTGATTTTGGAGCTGTTTTATATGACAAAGTTAAACTGAAGTGAAAATAAAAGGGAGTCTCTAAAATTTAAAGGCAAGATTAAGCGAATCAACTGAATTGTATATTGAGTTGAAATTATTTCAAGTAACTTTAAAATTCAGTAACTTGGCTATATTTTCTTATCCCTGGTGGAATATATCTTAAGGATATCCTAAGCAAAAAATTAAAATAAAAAAACTTAAATGGTTTTCAGTAATCTTATGGTTCTTATTATTCTAAAATTACTATATACAGTTGACACTTGAACAAGGGTTTGAACTTTATGGGTTCATTTACATGTGTATTTTTTCAATGAATATACAGCTGGCCCTTTTTATCTTTAGTTTTGCACCTGTGGATTCAACCAATCTTGGATGGAAAACAGTTTTTTTGATTAAGGTTGGGACAGAGGGCAAACTATTCAAATGCCATCTTCTAAAGGGATTTGAGCATCTTTGAATTTGGGTACCACAGGGGTCCTGGAAACAATTCCTTGTAGATGCCAAGGGATACCTGTAGTTGCCATAAGTTTGGGGGGAGTAAAAAGTTATACATGGAATTTTGACTGGGGTATAAGGGTATGTGGGGAGGGGGTTAGTACCCCTAACCCCCACATTGTTCAAGGCTCAACTGTATGTGTTATAGTTCAGATGACACATAAATCAAGTAGGCAGTTTAAAAATATTTAAAACCAGCAATTAAAAAAATCTCTGTCCACTAAACAGACCTGGAAACAATTTTCAGTTTAGAAGCAATGAGCATTAGTCTCTAGACTGTGGCCTGTAAATATAACTTCCCTCTTCAGATTTGGCTTTTTGAACAAATAGCTTATTTCAATGCCAAGTACTGAAAGTTTAAAATGAGCCTGAAACATGTCATACTAGAAAACCAGGACCTTACAAAAGACAATTGGGATTGTGTCACAAGGACTCAGGAAGCTTGAAGAAGCTTACACAAGACTAAGAAATAATTCAATTTGTCAACAAGAAAAATAACTACAGTGAAATAAATATCTCCCCTCTTAAAAATTCAAAACAAAATATTTCTACCTTCTAAAAAACTGGATTATATCAATTCCCCAGATTTATCAACCAGTGTACAGAAAATGCAAAGAACAGAGAAATGTACTAAATGACACTGTTGATGTCAGTAACGTTCAAACCTGGAGAGAATTGTTATGACTTTATTTGAGTCAAAACTGATGGCACATGCTGGGGAGCAAAATCTCAAATTCTCCACAGAAAAACAGCTTTTCAGTTTCTTTTATGCTTTTAAAATTAAGGAATGGAAGTAAGGAAGATGACACGCAATGGGGATTGGATTACAAAATATTAAGATTATTTGTTCTTTTGAGGGCCATTATGTCTTAGAAAGAGGGGTCTGAGAAGAGGCATTTAAAGGTGTGTTACCCTAGATGCACTGAAGCAATGGACAGGGCTTGCTTAAGGCAAAGATAAGACTTTTAATAAAAAATTACATGCCTCTAGTGTGACCACTCACGATGATCTACCAACTGGGAATTTATGATCACATCATCTTTTTCACAACACTATTGGTTGGCATTCTGCTAATTCTAGAATAAAGACAGCCCCACAGAATAAAAGACAAAAGATTTTTTTCAAAAATAATAAATTCCAAGGGGCGGAAAGAATGGTGTGGGGGTTTCAGTGACAATCACCCCAAGATGTGCTTCTATGGCATTTGAATTGTTCTGAGCTAAGGGCAACTTTAGCTGTGGGCTCCTGAGAAACTTCTGCCCCTCCCCTTGACTTGCTGGAAGAACTTGAATTAGGGGCTTTGCCCATAATGGGAGGTTATCAGAGGTAACATCTTTTGGCCTGTCTGTAGGGCAGGACAAACTTCTATTTACCAAACATCTGCTTTTCTTATCTTTCTGCACTGTCTCTTTGAAGACCCCAAGATCTCATTCCTAGCTCCGAATGTTTTTGCTACACGTGTACCCTTTCTGTCTCTGACTCTCTCATGTATGCAGGGTTTCTATACATATGTGTGTATTAAGTTTCATTATTTTCCCTTGCTAATCTGTCTTATGTCTATTTGATTATTAGACCAGCTAAAAGAACCTTAAGGAAAGTTTCTCTTCCCCCACAGCAGTATGTAGATAAAAAGAGATTTTGGAGTACAGGCCAAGTAAATAAATATTATGGACCTTGTATAAATTCCAATTAGAACAAAACAACTGTAAATAATACATATGAGGCAAATTTTGAGGAACTTGAAACACTGATCATATTTAATGTCAACAAGGATTATTGTTAATTTTTAAGGTGTTGACTGTGATTGTTTTAGAAAATTAATAATACATTTTGAAATATGTATGAATGAAATGATATATCTAAGATTTGCTTCAAGATAATCCAGTGAGGGGACAAGTGGGAAGTTACAGGTGAAACAGAAGTTGGTGATCACTACAGCTGGGGGACAGAAACATGGGGATTTATTGTGCTGTTCTAAGTTTGTATGTTTGAAATCATTCATTAAAAACGTGTTATACAAGGAGAGAAAATACCGTGAGTGTGCCCCTCTTCCCCATGTTGCCATACTAATTGATGACCATATTTTAGAATTTATCCAAACAGGCTTCGCAGACAACAAGGTGACAAAATAGCCTTAAGCTCAAACTGCCCTAAATGCTACAAAATAATACATAGTTCAAAAGTCTGTTAAACTTCAAATAATACTGCTTGGATTTCGTAGAAGAATATTGAGTGTACTATGTGAGCTCTGTTTAACATGACAGATCAATGTGATAAAGTTTACAAGGAGTTCCCAGTGTGTTGTTGGGTCTTAAGACAAAGGTTATAAGAGACAATTCACCCAGGGAGATAAATAATAATAATGATACTAGTTTATTAATTGTTGATTTAGGGAAGCAGTATGACAGTGTGGTTAGAAACAAAAAAAATTGGAATTAGGCTATCTACCATTCATCATTCACTGTTTCTACTTATTGTTTGAGTGAACTCATTATTAGTTTTCTCATTTGAAAGCTATAGCTAATATTGTTTACCTCGTGGGAATGTTTTGATGGCCACAGGCCGTATACAGTGCCTGATATACACAAAAGTGCTAAATTACTGCAATGGTTAATATCATTGGTTGATGATGATTATTGCCTGAGAAGCTGAAGTAGAATTCCAAGCTCAAAATAGGAATGAAGAAAAAGCAGAATTTTCTGTGAAAGACATATACATTTTGAGTTATCAATAACAAATGGAGTTTTTGGTTTCCTTTTTTGTGTGTGTGTGTGCAGATGGAGAAATTCCAAATCTCTTCTGAGCAGCTCATACTTCCCAGGTAGACCACATTAGAGCTTGAGCAGATGACCATATATGGAAGAGGTAATTCTGATGCAAACAGCTTGCAGTACAGAGGTTCTTATTGGCTGTGAAAGACCTATTCTATTGCCAAACCTCCAGCCATGTATTCTTTGATTAAAGATGTCACTGGTAAGAAAGTCTGACACCCTTGTATTTGTGTCTTTTTCTTTGCTTCATACACAGAAACACAGAGACATTAAAGATGTATTTTAAGTGTATATAAAGGAGGGGAAGACATAATGTTATGAGGTGTAATCAGGGTGATTTCGCAAAGGAGATGACATTTGACCCTGACTCTGAAGGATGAGGAGGAGCTTGTCAGGAAGAAAAAGTAGGGAGGTCATTTGAGGTACAGGCAGCAGAATGAGGAGAAGGTAAGATGACATTATCATTTGGGTAGCCCCCCGAAGTTCTTCACGCACATGGGGTAGAACAAAATGAAGCTAGGGAATTGGGTTGGATATACATGTATCTTTTATAGGACATTTTCTGCCTTAAAGTTTTTTCTTTTCTAGGCAACATGCATACTGAATGCACATTAAAGGTGATAGTCATGGTTGTAGTAGTGTTTAGAAAGATGCCTGATGACCATGTGGGGTAAAGGATACATATGTGAATTCTAAGAGAATAAAATCAGAGACACAAGTTAAATGATGTTTACAAGATTTTTTGTTTGTCTACTATATACATTTTACGTATGTCTACTACTAGTAGTACTTATGGTAAGGTAATAAAAAATTCAAACTCAAGGTATGCTTGGGAGAAAAACTTGATAGTCTTTATAAATAATTCACATAATTATGATGTTTGAAAAATTATATTGTTCAAGAGTTACATGTCTTCAAACAGAGAATTTTAGGTTTTTGCCACTTTCCTCTTTGGAGCTTGGGATTCTGCTTCAGGCTATCAGACAAGAATTGATGGGGTTTGAATATAACTTGTAAAGGTGAAAGAAACTTTCAACTTGAAGTGAGTAAATATAATTTTATCTATGAAGATGGAGCGAGAGTGGATAAACAGATACTTTGATGGTGTACATGTTGAGTTTGAGGTACACATACATTCTTTCTTTTATTTTTTATTGAATTTATTGCAATGACACTGGTTAATAAAATTATGTATATTTCAGGCATACAATTCTATGATACATCATCTATAGACTGTATTGTGTATTTACCATCCAAAGTCAAGATGTATACTTTATTGTCATAAGCATCATGACCTCACCCACTGGTAAGTTAACATTGAAAACCTAGTGGGGAAGCATTGGGTTGGAGACTGACCTATAGTGTTCAAATGGAGGTTCAGAGAGACAAATCAAGGAAGTGCAAGAAGAGGCACAGAAGAGTGGGATTTGAAATGCTTAGAGTGACATTTCCAAGAGAACAAGTCACAATTATATGGATAAAACTCAAGCCTAATCAAGGGTGCAGTAATAAGTATTTTGGAAAATCAAGTTTTCTGTTATTAGGTTCATACTGAATTCATAGAAAGGATCTATATGAGGAAATTTAAGAAGTTCTTGGAAGAAAATCAAGGTCATGCTACAGGGATAAAGTGTATGAGCCAAAAAGGCCCAAGCCTAATTTCTGAGGTTCTTTCCAGTATTCCATCCCCTAGAGATGCTGGTGGAAACAGTGAGTTTAAGAGGCTGAAAATTAGGCCAGTTTGTCACTTTATCTCATTCAAAGGAACTCAAGTAGGATCACTGCGGAGATTGTGCTCACCAGTGCCCAGGACTCACTCTACCCACTGGCCCTGAGCCACCAGCCTAGACTGCTATTTCCCAACCTTTGCTGGTGTTGACCAATGGTCTTTGACATCAATTCCATGCCAGAAGTAATCCCTAGCTTTGGGTTTGGTGAACAAGGAAACTTTATTTAGTACAAACAGCTCAATTATGATACAGCATGGTTTTGAGAACAGCGCAGCTATGGAGCAGCTCAATAATGTTATGACTCAGTGATGAAGCAGCTCAGCTGTGGATCAGCATGGCTATGAGGCTGCCCTGAGGTGAGGCGGCCCTGGGGCAAGGCCCCTCTCTGGCTAGACAGCTCTGCTCCAGTCTGCTTTACTCTACCCTGCTCCCTCTGCTCCACTCTGAGCCAGTCTGCTCTTCTCTAGCAAGATATCTTCAGTGTTTCAGCTCCCGCAAAGGAAATGAAGTCTTCAGTCTTCAGTGAAAAGGGAAAATATGCTTTCTGAGTAGAGAAGAGCTGACTTATATAGAGAGAAGTCCCTGCCCCTGATCCCTGATTGGTGTATATAAAAGAAAGCAAGACAAAATATTATCAGATGTGGTCAGGGCATTCATGCAAATAAGGACTCTGAATTCTTACAGTTTGGTTCAAAAAGCACTTTTCTGATTGATAAGAATGAAACTTCTTTGATTGGTCAGTGAAGATGATAATGGGGATGTAGCTGTACAGCTCTGATTGGGCAAAGAACATCTCAGTCTTATTGGTTGAAATACAATTCCAGGAACTCCCTGACAAGGGCTGGCTCAAAGGCAGGCAGCTCAGTGCAGGATTCTCCCTGAAGTATAGTTTGCATGAGACACCCCTGTTTAGAAATGGATGCTAGCCACCAAGAATTCTTTTTAGTAGCTCTCTTTTACAGGGTCAGCACTAGTTAGTGTGAGTGAGCCATTAATATGTGTTGACAGGCTATGTCTCACTTGTATTTATTTTATTATTAATACTGGAAGTAAGTAATTCAGATTGACTAAAGGGGAGAGTTGGAGGCAGAAAAAACTTGGAATCACAACCAAAAAAAAAAAAAAAAAAGATGTTTGCCAGGCCATGGAGCATCTCTACTATTAGCCTAAAAAGTTCCGAATGGTATATTTTGGTCAATGGACATTGTTGAAGGATGTTGATCATGAGTGTTTTGGTATTTCTTAGAACACATACTTAATAAATTATGGCTGAAGAAATATGAAATTGCATATAGCGAGAATAGAAACTCTCCAAAGAAGATGTTGAATCAATGCAGCACAGCTTTAGACTGTTGAGAGATTTACACAGCCACAAATCGAGCTGGCAACAAAAGATCTGAATGAAGCTATTCGTAGAGACAGGGGGAAGTGGCAATCAATGATAGGCTTATGTAGGCCCAGGCCAAGGGGTGGGGGGGCGGGGAATAACTGCTGGTTATATATAGACGGATATCTTTAGCTCACTCAAAAAAAATTGCCTGGAGCCTCCATAAACAACCGGACCTTTAGGCATGTACCATGAAAACATTTTTGGTGTAATTACTTCGAAAGGAAATCTTTTGGTATTTAATTATATAATGATTTTGGAATTGGTCCAGTCTTCCGAAGGAATTTTTCATTAGTGTGAGCAGTGTTATAGTGAGGTTTTAGAAATGTTTCTATTTCAAACAGACATTTGAAATAGAAAACACATCCTAAGCATGTTCTAATGTTGGGGAGACCTTGAAATTAGTGCATGAAGCATTTGATTGCCTAAGCTCATGAAGAACAGAATAAATGAAAGTGTGGATAATCACTAGATTTTATTTTCCATCAATATTTTCAGCAGTATGAAGCTTTGCTAGAGCATCAATACTCAGTTATTTAATATAATTTCTGAACTTATATTCTCTAGGAATACTAATAATGAGAGAAATGGAGCAGGAAGGAGCCAAAACAAAGGACACAGCAGTTTAGAAACAAGAGTGTAAAAGAAGTGACCAGTGCACTGTTCCACACTGACAACACACAGAAGAAGGCACTTCGATCTGTAACGCACTATAGTCAGATCATTTACTCTTCTCTGAACTTGGCTTCTGTCCATGCAACAATCAAGTGCAATTGCAAAAATGAGGTAATAATGAACAAGGAGATGGTTGCCAGAAACTTTTAGACTGATCTTGGAGTTACCCTTTTGACTTGGATGGCCAAGCTTCTATATGAAAGTCTAATCGTCTATTGAGGTCTAAATACACTTTTAGACTACTTAGAGACAAATGATCCAATGATGAGAATCTGTAACAGGAAATGTGAGGACATACTCTAAGAAATCATTATAATAAAAATGCAAGGGAGAAACATGGGCATTCATCCAATGTTGTGTAGTAAAGAAAATGATTATGAGATATTTATAGTCATAGAAATTAGAGAATTACTGTTCATGAAGGAAGAACACTATGCAGTCAATAAATAATTGAAACTGCAGTTCCTCTTTGCTTCTACTGACCTTTCAGTCAGGAAAATAAAAGTAATTTAATTAAGCTTAAGATCTTCATCAGGTTGTTTAATTCCTTTAAAAGAGCTACTTGGGACTAATGTGTCTAGAACTCCCATTGTCATCCGTGGGACATTTGCCAGTCTCAGAATAGGAGGGATGGAATACATGATTCGAAGTGACCTACCCTGTTGGAAATGATTCCAAAAGGGAAAATCATTTTCTTAAGGCTAGGTTTTTAATGTCAGCCTGCCCAGGGTTCTAATGTATCTCTTTTACTTACTTTTTGATTTTTTAGTGCTTCAGCACATCTCTAAAAAGGAGATGATGTGTACTTCATAGGATAGTTTTGAGGATTAAAGGAGACAATACATGTGACTTGCTTACAATTATGCCTGGCCTATAGTGAGGCCTCAATATGTTAGTTATTATTATTGTTGAATGATAATACTAATCCTAAGTTATGGTGGGCATGTGTTGGAGAATAGGTGAAAAGTACATACTATAAGATGTATCTGCCAGTGCTCTGATACAGTGCTAGCCAACGAGCCATTTTTCTCATGTGTAAAAGTAGGGAATAACCAAATGTGTAAGTAACCAAAGATTGACCTTTGATTTCACCAAATTCATTCAGCAGAGATTTTCCAATGTCATAGCAGTGAAGATAAAGAAATATGTGGGTCTGGAAGAAATGTAAAGATTCTTTACTAGGTGGGGTCAGACACCCCTTAAAGAAGATTTCTGTGGTATTACTGAAGGAACACCTGATTACAGTGAGAACACTTGCATCTACTTCCACTCGGCTATGACTAAGCCCCCTGGCACTGGGCATCATGTTTTATGCTAAATAGAATCCTCCATGATTACTGACTGCAGTGTTTGGTTCATAGGAGGCAGGCAATAATTGCTGAATCAATAAATGAATAAGTGAACCAGACATTTAATCTTATGCAGATCACAATTTATTTGAATCCCAGTTTAGATTTGCTTTCTTTTATTCTTAAGATGATGATATTGTGCTAGCAATCTTTAAATTTTCAAAAGATCTTCATATGGTAAATATCTAAATTAGGAAGCAAATGAGGACCCTGGCCGGGTAGTTCAGTTGGTTAGAGCAACATTTTGTTTTGCCAAGGTTGTGGGTTCAACTCCCAGTCAAGAATTAACCAATGAATGCATAAATGAGTGGAATAGCAAATTGATGTTTCTCTCTCTCTCTCTCTCCCTCCCTCTTTCGAAAATCAATAAATTAAAAAATATGAGGAATTTCCTGAGAATCTGAGTTATTATATAAAGCAGTGTATCTCAAACATTAATATTCATACAACTCATTTAATGAACTTGTAAAATGCAGATTCTGATTTAGTAAATCTGGAATGTGAAATTCTGAATTTCTAAAAAGTTTTCTTTTGATGCTGGTGCTTCAATTCCACGGACACCACAAGTCAAATAGGAAATGATCAGAGGGTTGTGAATAGCCTCTCTTGGATCAATAGAAATAGGGAAGAGTGCCTTTAGACAGATACAAATACATTACTATTTGAGTTCATGGAAGGGATAGAGGTTTCTTGTTATTGAAAGGCTTCATGAAGGATATGACATTTAACCTTTAGTTGAAGGGTAGGTAGGATTTGTGACCAGTACTTCACAATTTGCCAACTATTTTTTATTTCACATTTCAGTGATTATTTACAAGGATATTATAGACTCTTAAATTTCACAATAACCTGAAGAAGTGGACATGGATTTTTTGCTCCATTTTACAGAACCAGAAAAAGTACTAAAAGAGATTAGCAAGTTGCCTGGCTGGTGAATAGCGATTCTGAGTTTGAATCATAGTTAGTGTTTGTATTCAAGCATATAACATTCTTCTATGTACATGAGGCTTGAGTGTGTGAATTTGTCATTCATGAAATTTGACATTGTTTCCCAGGACCTGAGTAGTGAGGAAACCCTGATGAATATCATCGCCATATGACATAATGAAGCCAACACAGAGATGATAGCTATTTCTCTCTTTACTTACCAGCTATTTTCATGATTCAAAGCCTCAGATCAGAAATTAAAAAGGGACAGAACCAATAAGCTCTGATATATCCATTTTCCCACCTGTGGAGAAAAGTATCCACAGAAATGTCAAACAATATATTAAAGATCTATGCAACTAAGACTTTCTCAATAGATTTGGTCTCTAGTCCTTACTTTATTAGACCATACTAATAGGCAATTATTGTAACAGTTTGAAGGAGTTTTGAATTTCATTATCATATGTGTTTCCCTCTCAGCATACATGAAGGTCAAAGTTACAAAGATCAATATGTCTGAGAAAACATCAAACATGAACGATGTATTAGTGAACCATCATAGCACAAGTATTTAAGCAAAACTCTTTGTTCAGTCCTGATGGATCTGAAAAAGCTTTGCCTCCATACAGCTTCACCAGTACAGTGAGTAAAATCTAAGTTTATATTTTAATTTTTTTTCCCTGTGGTTCCAGGTAAATTTTTCCTAGAAAAATGAGAATTGTATTAATTCTTACAAATGTCAAACAATTCCTATGTCCTTTGCCTAGTCCTAATTTTGGTTCATCGGGTCGCCCATGGAAAGTATCTGAAAAACAGCATGTTCAGCTATACCTGTATGTTAAAAATTGCCAGGGTGGAAGATACAAGAGTCTATGCTCTTGGCCTAGTGGCCTACACCACTCAAAAACATGCATTCGATTCTAACTTCTAATTGTCTGGTATTTTTAATTTGCACCAATTCACTTTTGTGGGCCTGCATGTAAAAAATAATGAGAGCAGCTTCTTCAAAAGTTGAGAAAAATCGTCTAGCCTTACAAATGCTCTCTCAAGCAACAGGAATGGTACCACAGGCTTTGAGACAGATGGTAGCCAATCCAAATTCAGTATGGTAAGCAGGCACCACTCAATAAAACTTTAATTGATGCATATGTTATCTGCTAACTTGTTTAGAAAATGGATATGCAGCATTAGCTCAAAGCATTTAAATGGCCTGATAGCCCTGGACAGCATGTTGGGCTGCCACCTGGAAGACCCAAATTTCATAGCAGATGTAACCGTAGAAGAATAAAGCTGGTGGTTGATAGTCCTAGAATGGAGATGACATAGTCAGCACCCAGCTGTTCCCCCCACCTTTGCTGACTCCTATTGTTTTGGTGTCACTTCCACCAATACCTGAAATCACTCATGTATCCTGTTCTCTTCCCAAGGAGAGGAAATAAAGCTACATACCATAAGGCTGAAATCAGAAGGGGTGCATGCTCCTACTATACCCTGGGAAATGTGGAAGATGCTTTAGAATGCAGTTCAGTGAGGGAAAAAAAAGGATAAAGATCTGGATGAAGAATGCCCGACATATGTGCAAATTTGTGCCAAAAGATGGGAGCCAAGACAGAAGATTCCTTCTGAGAATGCCAAAGAGATCTTTGCAATTCATCACTTGCCTTTGTCTTGCTCTGGCTAACGATAAATAACACTTTACACATGGCTAGCAGGTCAGCTTATCAGACCCCTGACTTCAGAGAGAGAGAGATAAGGAGTGAAACTTATCATTTCTCAAAACAGGGACTCTTTAACCCCCTCCCACCCAATTAGGTAGGGTAATGAGTATAAGAAAAATACAACCTCAAGATCTCCATCTATTTAAAGAAAGAAAATATTAAAGAAAGCAACACAATTAATTGTTTTTCAGAAAGATCACAGAGGAATTTTTATTTTTGAATATTAGTGCTCTGCCCTATAGAACCCCAATCAAAATTAATAAAACCCACAAATGCACTCCCCAGATACAATATTGTTTTCTGACCTGTAAATTACTCTCCATCAAAGGTTTTGGAGCAGAGTAGGGGTTTGCGATAGCTTGGATACTTCCCAGCTGCAATATGCATAATGTTTAGTATTCAGTGAGTTAAAGCAGGCAATGAAAGGGAACTGTCAATGCAATCTAGAAGATAGAAAAAAGGAAGGTGGGGGGGGGCAGCAGTATGCTAATAATCCACTCAGTAATTAAGTGAAGATCTCTGCCAAGCTCCACTGCCACTTTCAAAGGGTAATTTGTACAGGAAATCATAGAGTCATTGTCAAATCATTTCAGGATAAAAGGAAAGTCATCAACTGAGATAAGATAAATGCTGGGTGTCTGGCAGCATGTGCCCTAGGAAATGCCTTTGCTTTTTAATTTTTTTTTCCTTAAAAAAATTGCAAAAGTGGGGCTAGAAAAACTTGACAGGTTGAAATGTACATTTACTATTAATAATAGGGGCAATCTATGCATGGATGCATTTTTAAATAGGTTACTTGAACCAAAAAAAAAAAAAAAAAGGATACAATAAATCTGTTAAGAGCATTTAACTTGTAACCAAGTATATTGTGTGTGATTTTTCTGCACACCACCCCCCCTCCGTCTTTTTGCACCATGGAGAAGTTTTCAATCATTTCCCTTTTGCATCTCTATTTTAGCTAAAGTAAGGCATTTTTGAGCATCTTGTTCTCTTAGGAAGACAATGCTTTCACCTCTGGAAACGTAGTTTTTTTAAGGAAATCCAAGGGGGAAGAAAAACCCATCCTCCCATTTATTTTTCCTTTTATTCCTTGAACTCAATATTTTAATTTTGGTCTTGCTTTATCTTACACACAATATTATAAAATTAATGCTTAAAGTTCGTGAGGTAGCTAAAGTCTTTCTGTAAAAGTAGAGACTAGAGAGTTGTATTTGAAATGCTATTCTTATAGAAAAAACCTTCGACAAAATGAGATGTCTATTTTCTTTGTCATTCAAATGTACATGCTCCCTCACTGGCTTATTCTGGCTTAACCTGTGTTAGACAAATGTCTCCAAAAAGAATAAATTGGTGCATGCATTTGCGGGTAGCTATTTCTACACAGCTAAATTGATTCCTTGGATGAAATGTTTCACCCAAATATTTTCTTAAAACTGATGTCTCCTGTCATCCTGAAAGGAAAGTCTGTTTGCTCTAGGGAGCAAAATGTCGCAATGTTTGAGACTCACTCTTAAAGGACTCTCTGGATATGGCACTGCTCCATCCACAAAAGCATGGATGGGGAAAGTCAGGATAACAGAGCTTCATGAGATAACCAAAGTAGATAATATGTAAAGTTTGTTCATTCATACAAAGTATTTCCCCTTTTTATTTGATTGCTAGACAAACTTTTTCCAGAGAAAACCATATATTTTATAACATAATCAATGAAGTTATTAATTTAAGCAACATATAAAAAATAGCTATCTCTGTGTCAGGCACTATGTTAAGTCATTGATACTACTAGCAAAGTGTTTATTTATAATGAGAGAAGTAAACAAACAAATAGTTTACTAGTTTATTTTTACATTTTTATTCTGTAGACATTGTGTGCATATCAGGTTGCATCACAGTATCATTTTGTTTTTAAGTTAAAAAAGACACTTTGATTAATTTTGTGTAGATTTTTAACAATTCCTTCAGAACAGTTATGAACCTGTAAATTTGTCCTTTCTTCCATCCTTCTATCCCTCTCTTGCTTTCTTCTTTGTTTCCTTCCTTTCTTT
>VMDR010028327.1:0-13195 GCA_007922815.1 Macrotus californicus
AATTTGCGACCAAATTCAACCAAGTCTGTGAGCATCCTGATTACCAGTGTTTTGAACTGTGCATCTGATAGGTTGGCTATCTCTTCGTCGCTTAGTTGTATTTTTTCTGGAGCTTTGATTTGTTCTCTCATTTGGGCCATTTTTGTTGTCTTGGCACGCCTATTACGTAGTAAGGGGCAGAGCCTTAGGTGTTCACCAGGACGGGGCGGCCACGTCGCTGCGTTGTGACGCTGTTTGTGGGGGAGGGGTCCGAGAGGGAACAATGGCGGCCGCTCCGCTCCCTGCCGGTCACCAGTCACTTTCCGCACTACCCACAGTCCAACGGGGCCCCTCTGGTGCTGGCTCCAGTGCCGATCCCCGGTGGGAGGGCTGTGTACGCTCCAGGACCCTGTGGGTCTCTCCAACGAGCTCTCCCGTGAGGCCGGGAGTTTCTCCCGCTGCCGCCGCCTCAACCCCCACAGGAGTTTTCAATCAGAGGCTTTGAGGCTTCACCTCCCGGCCCCGGAACTCTGGGCCGCGGGGTCCGTCCCGCTCCCGAGCTGTTCCTCCCCGTTTATCCTCACGAGGGAGTGGGACGCCCGGGCCACAGCCGCCACCTCTCCCGGCCAGCCGCGCCTTTCCTGGATCCGCCAGCTGCCGCCCCGCCACACGAGTCCTCTCCGCCCCTCCTACCGGTCTGGATGTATGTTTCTTAGTTTCTTAGTTGTCGGACTTCCATACGGTTCGATTTTCTGTCAGTTCTGGTTGTTTTTTGTTTTAAAATTTGTTGTTGTCCATCTTTTGGTTGTGCGAGGAGGCACAGGGTGTCTACCTACGCCTCCATCTTGGCCGGAAGTCGTAAACTGTTAAGCATTTTAAGATAGGTATTTTATATTGCATCTCTCCCTGCACCTGCATTAACCAGGACTCTTTCAGTTGCAACTAACAGAAACTCGATTCAAAGTAGGTTTAAAAAAAAATCACACTCTGGGCTTGTGACTGAATAATTATAAGTATCAAGTAAGAAAGTCAGAACTATGCTTCTCTTTTATCAACTATGCTTTTCTCTGTTGGTTTCTCTATCAGGCATTTCTTTTTCTTGGTGTTTTTTAGCCACTGTACATTTACATCAGTTTAAAAACCTTAACCAAAAGTTTTTTCTTTCCCCCCAAATGATTCTGGCCAAAATTCCACGATTGAATCAGTGGATTGACATGGGAACATGCCCATCTCTAACTCAGGGAGGTCAGCTATACCGATTTGCTCTACAGGTGAGCCTAGAGGAGTGAGGTCAGTTCTTTGTGAACCACACAGATGGAACATGAGAAGGCTGGTTCTCCAGGAGAAAAGTGAAGTGCTTCTGCCAGAGTAGGAGAAAGCAGGGGCTGGAAAGGCCAAGGTGACAGAGATGCTCTGTAGCACCGACCACGGCAGCCTCATCAGTCAAAGCTGTGTGATCCTTATCTTGCTTGTGTGTTCATTTTCTTTGTTAGATTCCACATATGAGTGAGATCATGTGGTGTTTGTCTTTCTCTGACTAACTTAGCATAATATTCTCCAGGGCCATCCATGCTGTTGCGAAGGGTAAGTATCCTCCCTTTTTCTGACTGAATAGTATCTCATTGTAGAAATGTACCACAGCTTTTTTTATCTACTCATCAACTGATGGACATTTGGGCTGCTTCCAAATAATCCAATTTAAAAATGGGCAAATGACCTGAATAGACACTTCTCCAAAGAGGACATACAAATGGCCAATGACACTAACCATCAGGGAAGTGCAAATTAAAATCATGGTGAGTATCACCTCATACCTGCCAGAATGACTATCACCAATAAGTCAATAAACTACGAGTACTGGTGAGGATGTGGAGAAAGGGGAACCTTTATGCACTGTTGGTAGGAATGTGTGTTGGTACACCCACTGTGGAAAGCAGTATGGAGTTTCCTCAAATAAATAAAAGTGGAACTGCCTTATGACCTAGTGATTCCACTTCTGGGAATTTATCCAAAGAAACCTGAAACACTAATTTGAAAGAATATACGGACCCCTATGTTCATTACAATGTTATTTACAATAGCCAGGGTTGTTGGCATTGCTTCGCTGAGGGCGGGGGTGGTTGGAGAGTTGAGCAAAAAGAGAGAGAGAGAGACAAAGAAAAATCATGGACATAGACTACAGCATGGTGATTGCTGGGGGGAGGTGGGTAGGGGGAGGTGGAAGGAAACTTGACTTGGGGTGGTGAACACACAATACAGTGTACAGATGATGTGTTGTGAAATTGTGCACCTGAACCTGAATAGTTTTGTTAACCAGTGTCACCCCAATAAACTCAATAAAAAGGGGGGAAAAAGCTCAGAGATCTTAAAAGGGCAACCACTCTCTGTGGGTGCACCATGCTGAACACCTTGGGACAACACTATGATGAATCAGAATCCATGTTGCATTAGGTATATTAACTCACGCAACAAGAAATCTAAAGGAAGACAGGTTGTGGAAAGTTCCAAAGCCGGGACATTCATAGGGCATGTATTGGGAGTCTAACCAAGGCTTAATTGCTGTGATATTGTTGATTTCAAACTTGCCTAGTTTTCTTATACTGGCTTTGGTGAGCGTGAGAGCAAGAGAAACAGAGGAAGTTCTGAGATTATTTTTTTACACAAAATCTTTTAAAATAAAACATTTGCTCATTTGAATACCTGTCTGAGAGGAGGAGGGCCTCTGCGGAGTTCACCCCAGGACAAGCTCAGCCGTGGAGCCAGGCTGCCGGGAGGCAGGAAAGGGCAGAGCCCACAGCCACAGCAGTGCATTGTCCCGTGCCAGCTGGGCTGCTCCCTCCTCCCGTGGCCTCCACGCAGCAGGGCCTCCCTGCCTTTGGTGTCCTTTCTGGTGAGCATGATTGGGGGCTCATTTGGGTGCCTGGGTTCCTCAGTCTTAGCTCTTGTGGCAGTTGTCTAGATTTGCTGGCAGTCACTGGACAGAAACCAGCGAGAGACTCAGGAAATGCTAGAAGCTAAGGGACTAAAGCTCTCCCACCTCTCCTTCTCACTCCCTTTGCCACCACCCTCTTTATCTTCTTTCCCTGCCAACTTTTCTCTTCTGTCTCCTCCCTCACATGTGCCCCATCTACAAGGATGAAATCCCCTCTAGGACAATCTTTGTGCCTTAATTCTGAACAAAGCTCTTGCTAAGGGGAGATACTGAGACAAACAAAATGCACATCTTGCCTTTCTTTGTAATGGAGGGAGCACCTCCACTGAGAACAAACCCAAGGAAGACAGTGGTATCATCACCCGCTCCCCAAAAGGCACATCTGGTGGTTTCGGAGTTTAGAAGCAGATACAATTTGTGCTGGGGGATTCATGGATTGTTTTCTGAAGGATGTTTTACTTGCGTTAGCTCTTGAAGACCACTCACCGAACCAACACGAGTCAACCTAGAAAGCAAGCAAAGGACGTGAGCACAGCCACAAGAGGGGCTCACGCGCAGCGCCCAACATTCCGCAGTTTGCTGACGGACCATAGTCCTTCACTCAGAGCTCGGTTATTTTTAGTTTATACAAACTGCCAGTAAACTTGGTTACCTACAAATCTATATGAGACTAAAACCAGCAAATCAGAAGTGCGGAAGGGGCTGCCATAGGCAGGCTATTGGAAATGGAGCGGAGTACTAGGTTGATGGTGTGGTAAAAGGAAACAAGATGGAAAAATAAAACTAAACCCTACCACAAATCCTCAAGAATAAAAAAAAACAAATCACAGCTGTCTGGGTTGAGTGTGGAAGTCAAACAGTTTGTTAAATTTAGAACATCCTCTAGAATGTTATCATGCATCAGAGTTCATGAAGACAGTGACAGACTATTGCCCCCCCCACCTCCCAAGGCTAGATTATATTGTTTATGCTTTGTTTTAGAATATAAACAAATGCATAATTGATTTTAAAAATAGTTCCATCCTGAATGAGTTATGAGAAATTGTATTAAAATCATAGACCCTCAGCATTTGGAATGCTACATCTTAGAGAAGGAATAATTTGGTTTGACTTTTAATAAATCCAAAAGTGCTGGGGGTCATTTTACATCATGCGTAATTCTATCATTCCTTTTTATCATTTCTATGCCTCATTCCTAAGTTGTTTTTTCTCTTTTTCTTCCCTGACTGTGTCTTTTAGGAACTCCTCTCCCAAGTAGCGCTCACCTAGCTGCTGCCCGTCCGTCTTCCGTAGCATTTCCAATGTGGAGGTAGAGGTCAAGAGCAGGAGCCCTGAGGTGGGGCTCCATGCTTGGGGCTTCCTACTTAAGAACTGGAGATTTAAGAAAAAAATCATTCTCCTTCTTTGAACCTCTGTTTCCCCCCTTGTAAAAATGGGAGTAATAACTCTTATTTAGGGAGTGGGAAAAGCCAAAGACGTGAGTGGATGCAAGACCGATAAACTGACCAGTGGTTCCGTTCTCAGTCCACACACTGCACTTTGAACTAGCCCCACCCTGAGCGATCACTTTCATGCTCATCTGCCTCCTTCATTTTACTGTTAACTTTGATTTAAGGCTATGTATTTCCTGTGGTATTTTTTTGTTTTATTTTGTTTTTGCTTTTGTTTAGTTTTGCTTGGGTCTTTTTGTACCTCCCTGAAAAAGGCTGTTTTCAATGGCTCTGCAGCTCCTGTGCATGCTCTGGGGAGGGGCACTGGTCGTCGCTATAGAGTGAGCAGGGTCCTTGAAGCCTGTGTGATGCAGGGGCCGTGACTCAAGTGCCCACCATGCTGCTGTGTCTACAGATATTAATCATCAGGGGCTCTCTTTTCTAGTCTTAACATTTAAACCCTCTCCTGGGGCACACAGTATTGTTGAATACTAGATTTGGGGCCCTGAACTAAAATTTTTGAACTTTATTATTCAGCTCCAGGCCTAACTTTCAGCCTCTCATTTGATCTTGGATTGAATTGTAACTGGTCATACCCTTAGCAGAATTCATCAGCCACAGAGGTCTTCTGATAAAGAGAGATTTGGGGCTGTCAGGATTTCAAAGTAAATGATGGTAAGTAAAAAACTTGACAAGCCTGCTGTTCAGACTTTGGTGTTTTAATCTCCAAATCTTTGAAAATGGGGACATCTCAACCGCCAGACTTGAGAGTAAGTGAAAAAAAAGAATCACATATATCTCTTCTATGCGCACCCCTCCCCCACAGCACTTCAGTCATTAAGGAGATTTCAAAGCATCTGTGAAAATTTGTAGTCTAAGCTGTATTTGTTTCTTGATGGGCTGCAGTTTCCTCATCTGCATATTGGAACTAATCATATCAGCTTCCCAGGGTTGCTAGAAAGAAGTCACGTGAATGCATCTAGGCACAGAGCCTGACCCTTATTATGTACTCTTAAGATGGTGTGACAAGCAGCCCACCTCTCCACCCTCTAAAAGTGTTCTCGTTGTTGGATAACTCTAACAGAGCTGTCTATCTCACAATGAGGTTTTAAAAAAGTCTATTTCTGTGTAGCCTTCAGCTATGAGATGCTCAGGCAAGGACAAGGTGTCTTTCCATTGTCCTGGCCTCCTCACTAGTGAGGAGAAGAGCAGAGGGCCCCTATGGCCATAGGGTCGAGCAGCCAGACAAGCCTCTGTGGTTATACACTCATTTATTTCCTTATTTATTACTTTGGCAGCTAACATTTTTACAATTATGCTATTTTGTGGTTTAGTTGCCAAATGCATTGTGAGCCAAGTTTGCTTTGAATGGGCTGAGTTGGAAGAGGATTGCAGAGGGGAGCCCAGAGAGAGGGGAGGGGAGGGGAGGGCAGGCGAGCAGTTACAAAAACATTATATAATTGATATATCTGTCAATGATCATTTCTTTGTAGTCAAACTACCCGAGGCAGATAGAGAAAAGGAAACTGAGAAAGCACCATCGACCCATGCGTAGCAGCAGGAATGAGCCTGCAATCTCAAGTGAATGCAAAGGAGCCCGTTTGGGGACTTGGGGAGAACAACCCAGGAACAAGCTCTGCTTCGCTTATAGACTCCCAAGCACCCAAATGGCATTATTTTTGAAAGACTTTGGGAAAGAGTAGAGATTGATTACAGAGGAATGATGAATGATGAATTAATTCATAAGCATTATTAAGGAGCTTATTATAATTAGTTTTTCACGATTTTAATGAAAACAAAAAACTCCGTTTTCAGACCTGAAATAGGGCTCCAGACACACTCTGCCAAAAACTTCTTTTTCCTTTAACTCTACATTCCTTCCTCACCCTCGGCAACACTAGATTTCTGAGAAGATGCCCTGTAGTAGGTGGAGCCCATTTTGACTGTATTTAAGTTTGTTGTATTATTCCATCTGGTGGTTCCCCAAACCACTTTCCCTTTTTATTCTCCTTGTAAATATTTACATAAGAAGGTTCTCTATGCAGGATCCTATGTTTGTGGATTAACACAAGCGAAGAGTCTTGATGTGTTTTTACTTCTTTTATGAACAATTTGGTTAAGTGGATTCCCTCCTAGCTCATTAGAAAATTTTTTTTTATTTTAATAACATCATCAGAAGCTAAATAGCATCAGAGGGAAAAGTAAGTTTGCTATGTACAGCCTCCAGTGGCAATCTCTGAGCTGCTCTGTAGCTCTTAATGGTCGAGGCAAGAACTGGTGATTTTAGTTAATGGCTGGAATGAATGCAGCATGCATTTAAAGTCCTCATCTCCCCCTGTGGGACAGGGATCTGCAGTGTTTCCTGGGTTGCTGCATGGATAAGAGATCAGATAACTGGATCAGGAAATAGAGAAGTGGTTGCCAAACTTCAGATACCAGATCATCTTGTCACCATCCCTAAGGCTCTGCCTTTGTTTGCTTTCTCTTCTCTGTCCTCTCTCCTGGACAAGTTCATCTTTGCCCACAGCTTTAACTGACATGTCTCAACAGGTAAAATCAAACCTCTCTTTAGCTTTGACTTCTTTTCTGTGTCCCAGTTCTGGATTTTCTGCTTTTCCAGACATTTCAGCAAGATAACCATCACTACCCTAACTCCACAGGACCAAAGCCAAACACATCTTCATTTGAATTTGGTCCCACTCTGGCTCCTATGAATGTAGCCCCCCACCCCTGACCCAAACCAGGGGGTGGGAGGCTACCTCTTCTCAGACTCTTACATCCTAAATCTGCCACCTTTGACTCCTCTTTTCTCTTGACCAAATATAATCAATTACGAACTTCTACTGATTTTCAAATCTCATAAACACTTGCATGGGTCTATCTCTGTTTTTATCCCAGTGATCAATGCCCTAGGCTTCCTTATACTTTATTCATTTATCCATATGCTCACTCATTCAAAACCAAACTGATGGATACTTTTCATATGTTAGACGTCTAGCTGATTCTGGGGATACAGACATGGACAAGACAAAAATGAATCTGTGTGCCTGCTCTCATAGGGAAGATACACATTAAAAGTCTAATTATTAAATGGCACATTTAGTGTGACCTAAGGAAAAAAGAGAGGAAGTCACACATCTCCGAGTCTTACTCTCCCAACATCCTACAATGTACTGTTGCCATAGACATTTATCTGATTGTGTCACTGGCCTTCTCAAATGTCATCAGTAGCTTTTGTTGTTATCTACTGATTGCATGCCGTTTCTTCATTCATTCATCGTTCACATTTTCTTGTGCTTCTTTGGCACACCATGCTGTTTATTGTCTCCATGCCCTCACTAATGTGGTTCCTCCTTTTTGTGGTACTGTCTTTCACCTCACTACACACAGCCATTCTTCACTTGGTTCATTGAAGAGATACTATCATTAATACAGATATGAACACTTCTAGGAAGACCTCTCCACTTCTCACAGAAGTGTGACATACTTACCAGCTTCTTCCCCATCCCCTTTTCCTACCCATTAGGTACCTGTTCACTCTTTATACCCTTAGGAGAGCATCATAACATTTCACGCTGATTAATCTGGTTGTGAACCCTTAATTCTGTGACACTATCTTTGACCTAAACTTGGTGCTTGTCGCAAGCCTTCTGTGAGTCATAACCCCTGGTTTCACTAACATGTGGTCTTTGATTTGGCTGGTCCCCCCCGAATTGTGGTCACTGTAGCCTGGGGAAGAGCCTGCCTCCTGTAATCTGAAATCCACAGAAGCTACTGTTACTTTGGGCTCCTTGTTACTATTGGACTGTGCCAGATTTCATGCATGCAGAAGAGATAATTTCCATGTGACATAGAATATAATTACAATGCATTATGTAGCTGGGCAGCAGCATCTTCATGAAAAAAAAGTTACTTTTTTGTGTTTCTTCCTTCTTTTTGTTTGATTCACAAATGGGGAAAGACAAGGTTTAAAGAATGGTATAGTGTAGTGTTATAATGAATTAGAAGAAATGATAGAGAGGTTAGAAAGCAGATTTTATGAACACAAACTTCAATATTTGTTCTCCTGGATTTGTATGGTTGCAACGATAATTGATTTGATGTTTTGTCAAGTTAGTCTACTATGTTTTGAATTCTTCACATTTAGCGCCCCCTCACCCCATTCCTTTTCAGATAATGATGTGCCTTTCTGAGAACACGGAGCATCTGCCATGGGGATATTGTGAGTACCAGAGCAGCTCACGGCTGCTGAGTGACACCTGCTGCCACTGGACAGAAGATGGGACTGGGTTCTGAGAAACACTGCATATTCTCCCTATTGGAAAGACAGACGTCATTTCGGGAAATATTTAATAAAAAGTGTTTGAGACAGAGTCTCATTCATGGTGGGAGGGATTGAAGGCAGTTGTTTTCCTTCTTAAGGCTTGGCTCAGTCTGGAAGGGTGCTATTTAATGTAGCCCAGAACTGATTACTTTGTTGACCATGTTTCAAAACCCCTGTGCTTTAAACACGTTCCCAGAGTCAACTGAGTGCAATTGTCAGAAATTTATCTTTAAAAAAAAAAAGTCTTTTATTTTTGAGATTTGAGGGAGGGGATTATAGGAGATGGTAAATGAAAACCTGCCCAAGGACCAAAAAATAAAAGGGGCTGGGGCATAGGGATGAGGGAGTGGAATGAATAGAGCAAAGCAAGACAAGAATTCTGGGTCGGAAACTCTTGCTGAATGAGTCATCCCGCAGGACAAATAAAACCTCACTCATCACCCTGTCTTCCTTCTCTGTAGCTAGAGAAGCAAACAGTGGGGCCTTGGAAAAACATCAGCAACTTCTTGTAGCATCTGTAGGTGGGGAAGGTTTCCAAGCCACAGAGAGGGCTGTGAACGCACTTACCAGGGCTCCAGTTTTTCTCAGCCAAATAGGAAGAACCTCCAAGTTGACCTTGGAAAAACATACTCACTGAAGGAAAAAATATTCTAAGCTCCCCCTGTGTATTTGTATTAGAGATTTTTTTTTTTAAAGAAACAAATAGATTGCTTTCCAGTTTTCCATGAAAAGAGCTTGAATGCTCTCAGATTCATGGTGGTAGAATCCTTAAAGTGGATTTTGAAAGGCTGTAGAGAGGACGTAAGCTTTGCCCCTTTTCAGTGAATACAAGGTCATCCACATAGTACAACCATATTCTTATTAAAAAGCCGAAGGGGAAAGCATTCTTGCCACTCCTTTCTGCAAAGATTGCAATTAGCATTTTTATGAAGAACATAAACTCTCTGTGTATCAAAGATGCACTTTTATTACTCTGAAACTGGCTCCAATAAGCATCCCGCAAACTTTTGGCTCTTTCCCTTCCAGGAGGAGTCCAATTAAAACACAGCCTGTCTCACTGCCAGCCCCTACCCACCCTGCAGTGGGGCAACAACAATACTGAGATGGTAGCGTTGGCGCCCTCAAAAGTGGCTTTTCAGTTATTGGGCACCTGGCAGGAGAATAATGAGTCCTTGGCTGTCATCACACATATCCTCACAAAAACAAAAACCCAAGGCTTCAAAAAACCTTTCCCTCCTCAACCCAGTTATGAATTGCTTGGTTCAGAAAGATGATTTAACTTGCCACCAATTGTGCTAGCTGTTCTCTCACCTCTGGAGCAGCGAGGCTCAAGGGAGAGTGGCAGTTGGGCATGTCTTCATGGCGCCAGCATGCTCCTACAAACTGCACTGCCCTCTGGACAGCGGCCTGTGCCAGCAGGCCGCTTTCTGGAGCAGGGACTTGCAGCTGCACTGTCCCCCTGTGGCGAACAACTGTCTGTGCCGTTTGATGTTGTTGCTTTAGGTATTGTCTAGTATGACCCGTGGTTTTCCTCTCATAGGTGGACTCTCTCTCATGGCGTGGAGCAGAAGGTGGAAAAGACAGGGTCCAGCTGTTTTTGGAGCCAAAGGCAACAGGTCAGGTTTTACTTCACTCATTTGGTTCTGTCAGCCAGATGGGTCTTGTGAAAACATTTAATTTCCATATAAACAATAAACAATTTTGAATGGGAGTCAGGAAAAAGTATAAATAAGCCCAATATCTCTCACGATGGAGATGGCACAAAACACAGTAAAAGTAGGCAATGCTCAGTATTCTCAAGTTTCTTGAATGAAGAAAATATGCCAAGGCTAAAGAGACACTAATTTCTACCAAGTGATGTTGGATATGTTTTAATGATAATCTCTTAGTGTTCCTCCATCAATTTCCTCCACTTCCTTATGTGATGAAATCCATTCTTGTGATGGTTATACTAATATCACCTCTAACAGTGAGTCTTCTAGATTTCAGACAAAGCATTGAATTGACTTGATATGAAAACAGTTAACACAATGCTTGTAACTGTAAGAGTTTTGATGTTTTTGCCTGCAAATAAGAAAGTATTTACAAAACTAATTCAAACAATTCAGATTTATTAATAAAACTTACAAAACAAGATGTCCAGAGATTGGCAGTCTCAAGTTGGATCAGCAACTCACCAATTTCAAAGGTTAAGATCAATGT
Source organism: Macrotus californicus (assembly GCA_007922815.1). Taxonomy (NCBI): domain Eukaryota; kingdom Metazoa; phylum Chordata; class Mammalia; order Chiroptera; family Phyllostomidae; genus Macrotus; species Macrotus californicus. Next base: position 10,868 of record VMDR010028327.1, read on the forward strand.
CCCTGAGTGTTTCTTTCTTTTATGCTTTCAGGAAGGCTTTTATAGTTTCAAGCATCATCTCTTCATAGAATAATGTCGAAAGGACAATATAAGAGACATTTTTGAAAGACCTAAAAGACTTCCCAGTATATCTAATTTTTTATAACTATGTCAAATGCAAAGTAAAAACGAATTTTCATGATTGACTTAGGCCCATCGTATCAGTTTGCTAAGGCTGTTATTACAAAGTACCACTCTGGGTGGCTCAAACAATAGAATTTATTTTCTCATGATTCTGGAGGCTAGACGTCAATGATCAAGGTGTTGGAAGGGTTTTGTTTTGTTTTTTTCTTTTCTGAAGCCTCTCTTCTTGGCTGGTAGATGATTGTCTTCTACCTGTGTCTCCACTGTCATTTCTCCTTGTGTGTCTGCACCTTAGTCTCCACTTCTTGTCAGGACACTGGCCATCTGGATTAAGTCTCACTTTAATGACCTCATTTTAACTTGACTGCCTCCTTAAAGACAGTATCTCCAAATATAGTGACATTCTGAGGTACTGGGGCTTAGGAATTTGTCAGATGTGTTCTGGGGAGACACAGTTCAGCCCATAATAGCCACCTGATTGGTCCCCAAGAACTCAGCATATTACTGCTTAGGCAACATTGGGGTTTGGTAAACAGGAAAAAAGGAGGAATGTCACAGTTATTCTTAGTTATTAATTAGCATTATTATCTTTAATGTAATGATTGTTGAAATGCCTTTGCTTCCCCAAATATAATCAGTTTTGAAGAGACCAATGTTCGAAATGATTCAGAGAAAAGATCAGGATTAATTGATCACCTCTGCCTTTAGATATGTTCTAAAGCCAGCTTGCATCCCCTGGGATCATATTCTTTAGCAAGTGTGTGGTAAGACAAATAAGTGGATTTGCTTAACAAATGGCACAAGAATTCCTCTAAGGAAGACAATGTCTTGGTTTGGAAAAATTCTTGACAAGCTACTAAGTAGGAAAGTGGTATTCAGAGGTCATAGTCTATCAGGAGCCAAATTAACACAGAGAAAGCTAAACTTCTTTGAATGAATGATAAACGGGGATTTGGAAGTATGGGAAGAGTGAAGGGCATAAGAGGCAAAAGATGAGATATTAGACAGTAGCACAAGGATGAAGACCTTGGGAGAAAAGTGGACAGTGACCATGCAGTTGCAGGTAAATAAGTGGATTCCTAGAACAAAGGAGTCCTGTGTTCAGTTTAAATATATTTTTGTTAGTATGATGTCGTCTTCTCCTCAGCCTCCTTCTTGTGATGATCAATAACATATACTAAGCACACAGTTATCTCAAGAGAATAGAGTTTTAGGGAAGGAACTGGGCTGAAAGGGCATTGGATATGTCATAAGCAGAATTGGCAGATAACCTACAAATGGAACTGATTTAACCAAAGCAGGATTTCAGAAATATAGGTACCTGTAATCACTTCCTATTCCTACCTCTAGAAAAAACAAAAATCTGGGGAGACTTTTTCCATTAAAAAAATATCTGTTTTTAAATTGCAGTTGACATACTATATTATATTAGTACAGCATAGTGATTAGCCATTTGTATAACATATGAAATGACTGCCCCGATAAGTCTAGTACCATCTGACACCATACCTAGTTATTACAGTATTATTGACTATATCCCTTATACTGTACTTTACATCCTCTTGACTATTTTTTATAGAAAACCAGAAAAGGAAATGAGAGTAAGGACGAGCTTAATTCAACCTCATCTAGATTTTAAGAGGTAGAGAGATCCCAGATGCCATGCCATTTTGTTCTAGCCCCTATAATTTCTGGTGCAAAATTTACTGTAATTTGAATGGAGTTTTTCATATAAGTATGGTTTTATTTCTCTTTTGTTTCTTTCAATTTTTTTAATTTGTCTTCAGTTTTTAGAACTTTGACTGCAATACATCTTAGTGTAAATTTCTTTTGGTTTTCCCTTCTTTGGATTTTCTCAGCTTCTTGAATTTTTAAGTTTACATGTTGTTTCAGCCTTTTTTCCTTTTTTGTTTGTTTTTGTGAAATTTGGGGAGTTTTCAGTTATTATTTCTTCAAGAATGTCTTCAGCCCCATCCCCTCTTTTTCTGTAACTCCAATGACACAAATTTTAATTATTTTGTTATATTCCCAAAAGTGTTTGAGGTTTTGCCCACTTTTTTCTTAGTCTCCATTGTTGTTTACATTGGGTAACTTCTATTGTTCTAAAAGTTTATTAAAGGGTCTTTCCCTCTCATTTCACTCTTGAACCTACCATTGAGTTTTTTACTTTAGGTATTGTATTTTTAAGTTCTAACATCTCAATTT
>VMDR010028328.1:0-13196 GCA_007922815.1 Macrotus californicus
CCCCCCCCCAGATTTCCTTTTTCTCATTCCCACTGGGCTGCTGGCTTCATCCATCACCCTTTCAGCATTTCCTGGGGTGGAAAATGCTGGAGAAACAGCCTTGGGGGATTAGAGAGAAAAAGTATGTATACATTTTATATATGCATATAACATTGATTTCAGCAGTGTTCCGAAGCCACAATGTGATTCTCAAGCTTCAATCTAGAAGAAGCTAGAAGAGACAGAGAGAGAGAGAGAGAGAGAGAGAGAAAAGAAACAAAAACCAAACCAGCCCCAAACTCAACAATCAGAGACAATGAGAGACCTCCTTGGCTGGGGTAGCCACCTGGAGTCCTCAGACCCTTGATTAGTTTTCAGTGATAATGCTGAGGTCGAAGGTGAAACTTTTTCATCAGTCAGTGGTCCTTCCGTGGGGCCCCTGGAGCGGCCTCGGGCGGGGGGAGGCAACGCCGATGGATGTTGAGTGCTTAATTTCTGTTTTACACTTGACAGACACCAGAAGAAATAGAAAGACTGACAGTGGATGAAGACCTCAGTGATGTTGAAAGGGCTGTGTATCTGCTCAGGTACTTCCGAATGTCCTTTTGTGAGATTGCTGCTCTTTCCCTGCGGCTGCACAGACGAACGCCTTCTGAAATGTCGTGTTCGCTTCTGTTCCGATTTACTTAACCATTTGAACAAGAGAACTTTTGCATGCATAGCGCTTAATTATGTTACAAATTAAGATCTAGGTATGGGCTTATACATTGGAGAGCTGAAATCAAATAAGATGCCTAACTTAAAGAATGTTACTGGGACGAGAGGAATAGAGTTAATGGTTTGAGTTGAACTCATTCTTTTTTTATTTTCCAGCTTTGCTGGTTCTCACACAACATCCAATAAGTTTAGATGAGACTTAAGGATATCCAGGGATTAATTTCAGTTAATTGTAGAGTGTGAACCTTATATACTATTTACTATATAGGAAAAATTCCACAAGTTCAATTTGTTGCTCAGAATATACTGTTCGTATTACTTTTGCTATGCGAGCTTTATAATAATACTTGAGAGATCTTAAAATTTAATTGCATCTACTCTCATTTAAGTTTCATCTCACAAGCTCTACAGAATTGCTGAAGGCAAATGTTTATTGCAAATACAAGATTTCTCTCAACTATTTAAAAAAGTGTGGGGTTAGTTTCTTCAAAGCTAATGCAGCAAACATTAATGGACATATCTATGAAAATACTTCGGAAGCAGAAAATTTCCTAAGGTATTTTGCGTACCTTTGTTTTAACATTTTTCTTTAAGTTGAACAATATTTTTTTCCCTGTTTTAGCCGATTAGTTTTCACTTTTGTTTTTCAGAATCAGATTTTGAAAACTGGTATTACGTACCTCCCCGGATGCTTGTCATCCTTGTTTGCTTAGCTTAGGTCGGCTTTACCTGTTTCAGGCGCTGGCAAGTCACTTGTCCTTCTTTCTTGTCTATAGATATGTTTCTAATCCCATGTTGTTCATCGAAGGACGCTATTAAAAAAATCCCCTTTCTGTGATGTCCATTATAAAGATGATTCTTTAGCCTGTGGTGGCATCTTGGGGTTCTGTTCTTCGTTTAGGCAGAATTTCAGCATGCTTACAGTTTAGACTGTCTTCTCTAATAACTCCGTCACTTTAAAGGGGTTCTGGGTCTCGGACCTTCTGTTGATGTCATTGTTAGCATGCTCTCATCATTTTCACCTATTTATTTAAAAAATAACTGTTTCATTGATGTATGCATTAACTTTCCGTTTTTGGTGTTTACATGGAGAATAACTTGACATTTAACCGACATTTTATTGTTATAGTCCAAGTACTTTACTCCTTAATTATTCACGTGTCCAACATGGTGAACAGCAGTTACAAGCATCTGTCTTTTCCCACAGTTCTTTGGATTGGTAGGCAGACAATGTGTAAACGTTTGGATAAGTGCATTTTAACATACAGCAGTTAATGATTTGAAATAAGTTCCTGCTTACTCCTACTGAATTCTTTTCTTTGTGTGAATGCTGGCTTACAATGAGGAAATGGAGAGGCTCGTTCTACTTAACTTGTGACAGCAGATACCTTATTCGAGATATCAGCGACAAGGCTTCCTTTTTAGGATAGCTTATTTGTTTTCTATTTTACGTTTATTGTTTGTTAGCGAACCCGGGCCTTCTGAGTTGCCTGTATTTCTCAGACACAGAACATAAAGTTTCATCCAGTCCTGGAACTGACAAAACCCTGATAGAAACAGATGGGTCCTCTCATTCTTAGACAAGAGAAGTTTAAAGAGATCTGATATCTCCTTTAGTTTCTTGTGGCTCATCTACCTTGAAGGAGGTTTGCAAGGTGACTGAGAGGGCGAACACTGGTTTGGTTGTGTCTGGCTAGCCAGCCGAGTGCGTCTTTTGTGTTCCTAACATCTCACCACCTCCTGGGGGAAAGTGGGATTTCACCTGGAGGCCAGATTCGGAAGGGATAACACCAAGACCGCCTGAAAGGCTCTTTCTTCCCGGGGATTCAGGGGAGGCTGTGGGGTTGTCGGCAGGCGTTTTCCAAAGTTCGCCTCTGTTAAAGCTTCGATGCTCTCAGGCAGGGAGCCTTTTAATGAGCCTGCTACTTTAAATGTGAATTTTTCCTTTTTAAAAAAGTTGCACTCTCCAGTGCTGCAGAACCTAACACTGAGTCCTGTTTTTATGTTTTCTTCTCTCTCTGATTTTTCCAGTTTATTTTTGATCTTTAGTATCCAGATTTCTTTTTCTCTTTGCCTTTGAATGTCAGATTTGTTTCCTTAGCTCTCTTATTTTGTGTATTAAAACTACTTTGGAGTATTATGTTAAATTAGAATTTAGTCAAATGTGTAAACATCAGTAGGAAATGCTTTATATTAATGGGGATTCTGATAGCATTTAAATTGAATTTAATATTTAAAAAAGCATTATGTACAGAGTACTGTCATCTGATGAAAAACAAATTACACTGTTCATTATCTTACCCCGAAGTATGCAGATCAATTATTAATGCTATTTTCACAATTAGGTGTAGAACATGATGGTATTTAAAGATCTGACACAGATGAGCTTGTGGTTTTGCATAAATATGATGCTGATATACCCATCTGTGGCACTTAGCACTGAAGCAAAACAACTTTCTTAATAGTCACAGCTTGTGGATTAGTCAAAATCATACCACAACATCTTTTCCTGTTCTCTATCTTCTTTGTAATTCTGGCATATATTTTAGGAATGTACTTAAAACACGTGCATTATTTCGTTAGAGATACGTATGTGTGCTGTGCTTTCATTAGGTGAATCTTTACTCATCGCTCTAATTGCATAAGATAAATAACTTCAGACTTGTACACTTGGCATAAATGACTCCACCCTAGCTGTGCAGTGTGGTGTCCCGCTGGGCCCTTACTTGGTGCTGACGGCTCGATTGAGATGAGTGCACCCATTTAACGTGTAGTGTTCAGTGGCTTTCAGTATGTTCAGGACGGTGTAACCATCACCACAGTCAGTTTTAGGGCCTTTTTATCACCCTGTTAGGAAACCCTGTACCTATCGCTCTCTGTTTCTTCCCAACCTTCCCAGCCTTTGGGAACCACTGGTCTACTTTCTGTCTCTACAAGTTTGCCTATTTGGAACCTTTCACGTAAATGAAATCACACAGTATGTGGCCTTTTGTGACTGCCGTCTTTCACTTAGCATGTTTTTAAGTTTCGTCTGTGTTGTAGCAAGTATCAGCACTGCATTCCCTTTTATTGGTGAACAGTGTGCTGTCTTGTAGGTATGTCCATCCGTTTTGCTCACTCATTCATCAGCTGGCGGAAACTTGGGTCGTTTCCTCTCAGCCCTTTGCTTTCTGACACAGTCGTGCGGGCCTCTTTGCTGTTACTTAGATATATTGTGTTTGTCCTTCCCTCCGCTCTTCCCCGTCCTGGACTGTGCTTTCATTATATCTCTCCAACATTTTCCATCCCCCAGATCCGGCTGCAATCTTGCATCTTTCATAAGGCCTTTCTTGACTGCCGAAACCACATGGATCCCAGCTTTCTTTGAGCTCCCATATCACTTCCTGGCTATATCCCTCAATTAATTAATTAATTATTATTTTGTATTCCTTAACGTGTATGTGTGTGTGTGTGTACATTTTCCTTAACAGATTGCAAGCTCTTGGAGGACAAACCATGTTTTATATTGTTGCTATTTTGGTTCTTTCTCGTTCTTTGCTGTGATATAAATATGTACCTTTTGGTAGGATAAAGTATATTTATTTGAAGATGACCAAAATGACAGGTGGGTTAAGCAACTTCTTATTTTTTTGTATCCTATGCAATAGAATCAGACAGATTTAAGTTATACCCTATTCTACCTTTTATCATCTGCGTGACTATGGGCAAGTTACTTAGGGTTGTTAAACCCTTGTTTTCTCATCTGTAAATGGAAATAATAATTTCTGTTCTCTGAGGTTGTCACATTGTATATAGAGCCCCTGCCACAGAATAGGTACCTAATTAATGTTAATTCCCTCTGTCACCTTTCCTTTTTCCCTACTTCCTTGCTACTTAAGTGCTCGAGGTAAATTTCAAACTTTAAAAGAGGATGACAGTATTAATTTTACCTTCTAGTAATTTAATAAAGTAACAGGCAAATGAAGTATATGAGCTGAAGTTTGTGATAAATATCTATTAAGTTTCTTTGCTAGTAGTAGTTATCAGAAACCAGAATCTTCACAAATTATAGCATTTTAAACTGAGTTAGCATTAAGATCAGCTTGTGTAGCAGATTTTTTTTACCTTAAACAGTATTTGCTATTTACATTACGTGTTAAATGTGTTGCCTGGGTAGTGTACCAAGCCTAACATTGATGTTGCTTACATTTGCAGCCACGTGTCACTTTTAAACTGTTTTTCACTTTGCACTGTGAATTTAAAAACATTTTGCATTTTACTGTCCGGGGACAGTCAGGATAAAAGTACATCTTGAGAACTTTTTCCTTTTTCTTTCTTTTCCTGTTTTTTTGTTAAGGAGTATGTGCTCCCCCTAGTGCTGTCACAGAGCGAGAATGCCACAGCTGAACCTGGAAATGAACCCAAGGCACAGTCTGACTGTACCAAGCAGTAACAATCCTAACTTTCTTAGAATTAGGGTTCCCTGAAGGGTGCTCAGCCGTTGAAGACGTGGGAGGTGTGGAGACAGTGTTAGTACTTAGTTCTTCAGTTACTGCTTTTGGTTTTATCCTTTGGTATGTGATAATCATGTGGCAGAAATAATGGCAGAATCTCTTACAGCTTCATGTGTGGATGTGACTTACGGTGGGACTTTTCATCCAGATCAGAGATGTTAATAATGAGAAATATTTGTAACTCAGCTAATAGTTACTTTAGAATCAATCTTACCAATTTGTTGAGTACTTACTATTTGCTAGGCATCCCTGGGGAGAGTGAATGGCATTGTACCAGCAGATACTTGTGTTCAAGGAAGTACTCGTTTAAGAATGCAAATGCATCTTTCTTAAATTTCAACAGAATAGAAGTCATCCCCAATCACTGAGTGTGTTGGGCCTTGAGAAGGAATATTCTTTGTCAGAAATGTTAAGACACATCCAGATTGATTCTTGGGGGCCAAGTCTTGCTCATTTATTTACTGAGAGACTTTGGGTAGGTTCCTTATCTTTCCCGAGTCCAAGCCTCCTAATCTAAACTGGGAACGGCAGCACTTACGTTATAGGAATGATGGGAAGGGTGGGGGAAGTGTATTGAGAGGGCTCAGTGCCTGGTGCAGAGCTGTGCTCAGTAAAGGATGACTGTTCCTGGTCTTCTAAGTCATCTGCTTGCAATTCAGAACCTATTCTGCTTTGAATGTGCAGGAAAAATCCCACCTAGAGGCTTCATGTGGGTATAAAGTTTTCTCTCTGATGGTGCTGCCCCTTTGCGGTCCCTCCTCCGCCCTGACCCGAGGTCACCAATGATCCCACTATAGATCAGCTTTACCTGTCTAGACTGTCGACATATGTTTTCCTATCTCATGGATAAATGCCTAGGAAGAGAGCGCTGGGTTATCTGGTGAGTGTGGTGTGTATACATATTTAGTTATTTATTTTTATGTTTTACAGTTTTATTTAGGTATAATGACACCCAAGACACTGCACATACTTAAACTGTACAGTTTGATGACTTTTGACATATGTACATACTCATAAAGCCATCATAACAATTATGATAATGAACATATATGTCGCCCCCAAAAGTAACTTCGTGCCCTTTGGTAATACCCTCTTCCCTTTCTCTGGTCTCTTCCTCCACGTCAGGCAAACACTGATCTGCTTTCTGTCACTACAGATTAGTTTGTAGTTTCTAGGGTATTATACAAATGAACCCTGGAAGAGCTACCTTTTGTCTGGCCTCTTTACTCAACATAACTATTTTGGAGTTCGTTCATGATGTTGCATGTATCAATAGTTTATTCCTTGTTGTTATTGATAATTATTCCATTTTAAGGATATAATACATTTTGCCTATCCATTCACCAGTTGATGGGCATTTGGGTAATTTCCAGTTTGGGGCTATTACAGATCAAATGGCTATAAACATTCTGTGCAAATCTTTGTGTGGACATGTGCTTTCCATCCTTCTCTGGTAAAGAGCTAGGAATGGAATGGCTGGGTCATATCTAGGGGTATGTTTACATTTTTAAGAAACTGCTAAACTGTTTCCAAAGTGGCTGCAATTTTACATTTCCACCAGCAGTGTATGAGAGACTGAGTTGTTCCATATGCCCGCTGATACTTGGTAGGAGCAGACTTTTTTATTTAAGCCATTCTAGTGGTAGTGGTCCAGTGCACTAGTATTTCATTGTATTTGTAACTGACTTTTCCAGATGACCAGTGGATGTTGAGCATCTTCACATGCGTTTATGAGCCAGCCACATAGCTTGTTTGGTGAAGTCCGCCGCCCATTGGTTGGACGTATGCTTTCTGAGTGTTTTCTCCTGGTCTGTGGCTTACCTTTTAATATTTGTAAGAGTGTCATATCTTTTAAAGAGTGAAGGTTTTTATCTTTTGCTTTTCTTTTTCTTGCTTTATTGTGGTCTAATTGATTGCCTTTTTTCTTTATAGTTAGTACTTTTTATATTATATTTAAGAAATTTTTGCCAAATCCTAGATCATTAAGATATTTTCTCCGGTTCCTTTTAGAAGTTTTAAGGTTTAGCCCTTAATTTTAGATCTATGATCTGTCTCCAGTTAAATTTTGTGCATGGTGTCGAGGTTAATCCCCCTCTAGCCCCCGCCCCCACATGGCTGTATTGTGCCATAGAAAGGGCCATTTTGCTACTGTAAAAATCAGGGGACCTGGCACCTGTCTCTGTGATCACATTCAAGCCCCCTAAGTTTTTCAGGCTCTGTTTTCTCCACTTTCCTCCACATGATGTAATGGGTTGTTTCCAGTAGAAATTAAGTGCATGTTGCTTTAGCAGGCTATCCTCAAATCTAAGAAAGGAAGGAGATGTTGGACCCCAGTTTCTTATTTCACCCACTAGGAGATGCTAATGGGCACCCCGAAGGGCAGAAACTCCTTGAGTAGTGAACAGTTTCAGAGCCTTTTATAAAAGGGTCACTTGTAGGGTAGATATTCATAATTTGAAAGTGCAAGGATTGGATACCATAATATTATAATCAAACCAAAAATGCTCTTCATTTTGCTGAACTAAAATATATCAGAATTGAACAATATTTCCTTTAAAGAGTTCTGTGTGCATTGTAGATTGGATTTGAGTAACTTTTGGGTGAAATGTGTTATCTTGTATAACTTTCCAATTATTTGGTAAATTTTTTCCAGACATCTTTCTGTTAAATTGGCTTTTAGTTTAATTCTGTAATGGTCACAGAACATACTTTGCTTGATTTCAGTTCTTTTAAATTTGCTAAGGTTTTTTTTTTTGGCCAGAATATGTTGATTTGGTGAATATTCCATGTACCTTGGAAAAGAATGTGCATTCTGCTGTTGTTATGTGTAATGTTTTAATATGTCAAATAGGTCAGGCTGGTTGACCTATGGCATGTTCAGATTTTCTGGGTCTCTAAGGATGTTTTCTGTCTACTTGTTCTGTTGACTACTAGAGTGGAATATTGCAGTCTCTAAATTAATAATTGCAGATTCATCTATTCGTTCTTTTAAATCTGTCATTTTTACTAGTAGTTCATATACTTTTGATATCTGTAGTTAGGTACATATAGAGTTTAAGCCGTTCTAGTGGATTATTATGTTTTCTTGGTGAATTAATCCCTTTATAGTTATGTGATGTTTGTCTTTACCCCTAGAAATATTGTTTGTTTTGAAGTCTATCTGATGTTAATATATTCACTCCAGCTTTCTTTTGGTTAGTGTTTACATAGTATATCTTTTCAGACCAATTTACTTTTAAAAAATTAAATTTTATTTTGGAATTAGTTTACATTTCCAGAAAAGTTGCAAAGATAGCAGTACACAGCGTTCCTGGATACCTTTCACCAGCTACCCTAAAGCTAAATTCTTTTTTTATCCTTATCCAAGGACATGCGTATTGATTTTTAGAGAGAGGGAAAGTGAGGGAGAGAGAAAAGGAGAGAAATATTGATGTGAGAGAGAAACATTGATCAGTTGCCTCTCATATGCGCCCCAGTTGGGGACTGAGTATACAATCTACGCATGTACACTGACTGGGAATTGAACCCAAGACCTTTTGGCTTATGGGACAATGCTCCAACCAACTGAGCCACACTGGCCGGGGCTAAAGCTAAATTCTACACATCTATGGCACGTTTGTCAAAACGTAAGAGATTAACATTGTTACATCACTATTGACTAAACTCCAGACTTTATTTGGATTTCATCAGTTTTTAGTGCCCGTTTTTTTTTTTCTGTTTTAGCGTCTAATCCAGAATATGATATTGCATTTAATTGTCATGGCTCCCTAGTTTGCTATTGGCTGTGACATTTTCTTAGTCTTTCCTTGCTTTTCATGATCCTGAGAGTTTTGATGAATACTGGTCAGGTATTTTGTAGAATATCCATCAATTTGTATTTGTCTAATATTTTCCTCCTTATTAGATTGGGGTTATGGGTTCTTGGAAAGAATGCCATACACTTGAAGTGCCATTAGCACCCCATCATTTTAGGGGGTACACGCTGTCAGCATGACTTATCACTGGTGATCTTACTCTTGATCACGGGGTTAGAACAGTGCCTGCCAGGTTCCTCTTCTCTGTGAGTGGCGAGAGACGACCTCCCGCCTTGGTCCTGGTCTTGGGGGGAAAGCAAAGCCTTCCGTCTTTCACCAGCAAGCGTGGTGCTGGCTGTAGGTTTTACACAGAGACCAGTAAGTTAACAAAGTTCCTTCTATTACTGTGTGCTGACAGTCTTTTAAAAGTCTTGAATGGATATTGAATCTTGTCAGCTGCTTTTCTGCATTTATTGACATGATATATGCCTTTCCTTATTTCATTTTTTTAACATGGTGAATTACACCGATCAATTTTCAAATGACCTGGCTTTGCATTCTTGGGGTGAAATCTACTTGGTCATGATGTATGTGTCTTTTTGTATGTTCCTGGACTCCATTTGTTACTATATTTTTGAGGACTTTTGCATTCATTTTAATGAGATACTGGTCTGCATTCTTATTTTCTTATAATATCGTTGCCAGTTTTGGTTTTAGGGGAATGCTTATGAAATGACTTGGAATGTGGCTTTCAGTTTTCTGGAAGAGGTTATATAGAATAGATATTTCTTTCTGAAATGTGAGGTAGAGTTCACCAGTTAAACCATCTGGGCCTGACTATTTTTTGGAAGGGTTTTTAACTAAAATTCAATTATTTAATAAATATAGGGCTGTTTCAGTCATGTATTTTTTTATTTCTTTTAAAGAGAGCTATTTATTTATTCATCGACTTACTTATTTATTTACTTACTTATTTTGAATCCTTACCTGAGGACCTGCAACCGAGGCATGTGCCCTGCCCGGAATTGCACCCGCAGCTTTTTGGTTTGCAGGATGACACCCCACCAATCGAGCCACCCTGGCCAGGGCACAATCACGTATTTCTTCTTGAGTGCGTGTTGGTAGTTTTTGTCTTTCAAGTGCAGGCATACTCATTTTATTGCGCTTCATAAGTGTTGCTCTTTTTACTAACCGAAGGCAAGACCCTCCACCAGCCGAAAGATTATGTATGACCTGCTCTATTGCAGTGATCTGGAGCTGAACCTGCACTCCACGGTAGGTACGCCTATATTTAACTCCGTTTCCTCGACGTTATTGAATTTGTGGGCATTGAACCGTGCTATGTTAGTATTCCCTTTTAATGTCTGTGGGATCAATATTGATAGATAGCCCTTCTTTAACTCTCGATATTGGTAATTTTCATCTTCCTCCTTTTTTTTCCCCTGCTTGGCTAGAGGTTTATCAAGTTTATTGATCTTTCCAAAGAACCAGCTTTTGGTCTCACTATTTTTCTCTAATGTTTTTGTTTTCCATCTCATTAGTTTCCATTCTAACTTGTATTACTTCCTTTCTTCTGCTTGCTTTGCATTTAATTTTCTTTTCTTTTTCTAGTTTCTTAAGGTAAAAGCTTAGGTTATTGATTTTAGATCTTTTTTCTGTTCTAATATATGCATTATAATGTTGTACATTCCTCTCTAGGCACTGCTTTAGCTGCAGCCCACACATTTTAATATGTTATATCCTTATCATTTAATTGAAAAGAATTAAAAATGTTTCTCTTGGGACTTCTTTAACTTATGAGTCATTTAGAAGTGTGTTGTTTGATTTCCAAAACTTTGGAGATTTTCCAGATTTCTTTGTTACTTATCTCTAGTTCCATTGTGGTTGAGAATGTGCTTTATCGGGTTTCTGTGACTCCCTCCTCTTTCCCCACGCAGCTCTGGTGTAGTCTCTTACTGTTCCCTTCTTCCCCTGGGGTGTGCTGCAGCCTCCTCGCTGTTCATTCAACATACCGAGTACATGGACCTCAGGGCTTTGTGCTTATGTTCCTGCTGCTTTTAAAGTTTCCACAGACACTTATGTTGCTAACGTTAGCACTTCTTTCCGGTCTTTATTCACACTTGTCTCTGATCAGTGGCACCACTGTCTACTTACTGTCACTGCTTAAAAACCTGGACGTGTCCTCAGACTTTCCTGTTTCTCATCTCTGCTGTTTAAACAGATTGAATCTTTCTTTTACAAAATAGAATCATTCACAGGGTTTCTGTAGTTTTCTGCTGTACATTAAAAAACCCCACATTTGTTTAGTCAAGATGGTTTTCAATCTTTGCTTAGCAGAAACCTGCTGGAGGGTCAAAATTCCAGTGTTTTTACTTTGGAAAACATTCATTTCTTTTGGCACACTAGTGGGCAAATCGATGTGGCCTCCTTTCTTAATGTTCCAAAGTAGCATATATTCCATTATTCAGCTCTAGTCTCTCATTCACTCTTAAGAAATATGTGTATTATAATCAGCCTGTAGACTAATTCCATATTTCTTTTTACTAGGCAGTGAGAGCCATATAATGTGTGTTTTGTTTTGTTTTTTAGATCTGTAGCTAAGAAACATGGAGCAGAGCCACTAAAATCTGTGTGACCTTGGTCACATCATTCGGCCTCTTCACTGTCATGATGTGAGGAGGTGAATTACATTCCTAAGGCCCTCTTTAACTCCAGCTTCCCGTTGTAGCTTACCTTTAGCATGAGAGAAAAAGAATCATCATTTCACATAGCTCGTACAAGATTGATTTCTGGTTGGCTGACGAACATTTAAATTTTATGATTGACTTGTTTGTATTCAGTATTATGTTTCTTCTGATTCAGTGGCTCAGTTACAATAATAGTCAAATGAACAGAGAGGGACTACAGTATATCGTTAGGGACTCTCCTTCTGGGTCAAATATCCACTCCTAGATTTCAGTTTTGTCTCCATGACGTAACCCAAATCTGTGGCTATGGCCTTGGGCTTTCCTCCCCAACTTTGGCCCAGAGCTGTGTTGCTGGGTGGTGTCACATGATGCTTCACTGGCTTTTCAAACTCAGTGTGCCTGAAACTGAATTCATCATTTTAAATTCAAATATGTCTCCAATCAGTATGGAAGCCTGATTATCTATCCGTTTAAATTACACTGGAGGGAAACCTGGGAATAATTTTGCACTGTTCTTTTTTCTTTCAGAAATTAGTTTTGTATCAAGTCCTATTGATTTTATTTCTGCAAGATGCTGTTTCTTCCTTTCTATTCCAATTCAAGTACAAAGAGCAGAGGGCTTCATTTTTATTGTTTTCTTTCTACTTCCAGAGCACAGTGACTGGCCATTCATAAGTGTTCAGTAAATCTTTATGAAATGATTGAATAAATCCCATCTGCACTATGCCTTCTACACTTTATTTTCACTGATTTCTACTTATTTTTCAGATCTCAGCTCTTCAGAGAAGCCTTCCCTTGACCTTCAAAGTGCGTGATGTTCTTGATAGTGCTACTCCTGTTCCTTTATAGGTCTTTGCACACTTAGGATGATTTAATTGATTTTTGTTGTTGTTTAATATGTGTCTTCCCTGACTGTGAAGCTCTTAATAGGGCAGGGCCTTATCTGCATGTACCACCACGTCCCTACTCAGGGCTTAGTTCAGTGCTTAATATGTAATAAGTACATGGTCAATATTTGTTGTCTGACAAATTCTATGGCTGGGCATAAAATATTAGAGAATCCAGAACCAGTGCTTGGCAGGCAGCCGGTCCTGAATAAATACTACCTGAATCTCAGTCTACCTGTCTTCTACAGGTTAGGTAATTGGTAGTCCCTTCCCTCTCCTATCATAGCTATTTATCATCCTTTCTTCCTGCCGGTTCAGGGATTTGGCCTGATTTTATCTCTTTTTTTTTAATACAGCTGTCAGTGACTACTCTATTCTCTCTCCTGGGGTCCTTGCTTACTAGGTTAGCTGCTATGTAAACCCAGTCTCCTTAGCAGTCTCTTCCCCTGCTGTGTTCTATATTTCTGTATTTTAATAAGTATTTTAAAATGATGTTTACTGCTATTTGTTAATGGGGAAATAGAAAGGCTGATTTCAAAAAAATAATGGGAGAGGTTACAATGTTTCCAGACATCTTCCAAATTTGTATAGTTATTCCTGAACTCATAATGTATATACCTTTCAATATTCCTGCTAGAG